>JAUKPP010254629.1:0-10466 GCA_032273245.1 Phyllaplysia taylori
CCAGCTATGTCATAATATGGGTAAGAGACAAGAGAAATGTTGGTTTGCTTCTTCTACAATTTAGATGGCTGTTCAAATTTTTAATCAAAATTACACTTTCTAAAATTGTTACTGATTCAATAGGCGTCACCATAGATAGGAACGGGCATGGGAAAAAAAACCGAACAACTAACAAACAAATAAAAAAGAACAAATTTTACAAAGTTAGTTTCTGGTATTTTAAAGTAGAAATGCATAGAGAATAGCGACCACATAGCGCGCAGCATGGGGCGAAGACGTTGCGTAGGAAAGTTTCTTTGCATGACAAGTGGGCAAACACGCCGAAAATAGGGTGAACAAGGCCAGTTTTGATTTTTTTTTCGTTGTGTTGCATAAGGCAAAACACATTTTTTTTTAAGAATCGTGGTTTCCAACTCTATCAATTTTCGCGCACGCGGAAAGGCAACGTTTTCTTGATTATGTAGGTACAAAAAATTTACAAATCGACTCAAATTCAAGCGAGTTACAAGCATTTGAAAATCTCCGAAACTTTCAGTGAGCGTTTTCTCAAAAACAGGATTTACGGTGTTCACCTAATGCCACGTGGCGACGATATCGCCCACTCACAAGTTGCGTCTGTTTTGGGGCTGGGGTTTTTTTTTCAATTTCATGGACCATTTCCACGTATGTTCAGGTGTATATAAACAGACTGCACCACTTTCAAAATAGAACTTCTCCGTTGGTTTTAAAACAGTCCCAAAAAGAACACATCACACCTTTGCTAATTTGGTTACATCAGCTACCAGTTAAAGGTCAAATTGACTTCAAAATTGCTGTTCTAATATGTCACAAGTGCATAAAGAACAAAGCATAATTGAATTATTATTTGCACTATTCAGACATTTGAGATCTGCAAATGAGAATCGTTTGAGAGTGCCCAATATGCGATTGAAGAAGTTAGGCGGAGCGTCCACTGACCTGTTTTGTCAGTTGCAGGCCAGGCTCATATGTATATAACATATATAGATGTGTCTGGCCTGCAACTGACAAAAAAGGTCAGTGGACGCTCCGCCTCAGGTGGTAGAGCATTTATGCCCCCAAGATCTGGAATGCCATCTAATGACGTATTTATCTAACACCACCCTGTGCCAGTTGTTTTCAAGAGTATGAAAAGAGAGTGTATGTGTGTGTATTGGTGTGTGTAGGTATGTTAATAATATAAAATGGTCTTAGATGTACATTTTCTGTCTTAGATTTGTTAGTTGTGTTGGACATCAATGTGCACTGTAGCCTACAGCGCTTAGAGCCTTTTTTGGGGATTAGGCGCTATATAATCCTAATTCTTATTATTATTATTATTTCTATCATTATTATTGTTATTATTATTCTATATTCATAGCTTTGTTTCCTGTTCATATTTTTTAGTAATAAATGGTTTAATTTGAAATTTTTTTGGATCTGTTATTCAATTTGATGTTTTACATTAGCACTGAAATCTTTTAGCATATTAGCAGAAAGTACTCAAAATGTACCCGGAAGTACTTTTTTAAAAATACTTTACTGAAGTATATTTTACAGAAAAGTACTTAAAGTGTACTTTAGTATATTTTTCAGATTTTACCTAGATTTGTACTTGTGTACCTTTTTAAAAGTACTTTAACAGCTCTGATAATAACATCTTTCGTTGGCGAAGTTGAAATGGAAACAGTAGGAATCTCCTGACGGACACGATTTGTCGGAAATCCCTCGCATGCATATTATATAATATACTGAGCATCAAAAGTAATGGGACACTTTTGGATCGATGACAAAGTCGCGATATTTGTGAAGAATCCCTTTGTGTTTGGTATCAAATTGAAGGACATATATTTAGAAATTTAAAAATCGCAACATTAAAGTGAAACTCAACACTTTTTGTAACATTCAACCGCCATGAAGAAAAGGAGTCACAAATCAATCGTAAAAATGATTATATCAATTTCTGAGGTACTGAAAGCACAGTTCAAATGCATAGTGGGGGAGATGGAATCAAATTAAAGCGCTGGAAGAAGCAAATAAGGAAATAAGGTTCAGAATAGCTAAAGAGAAAGGTGAGAGACATCACTATTTCTTTGCACTCATACATAAGTTATTTCCTTCACAAAAAGAGTATAGAAAGAAGAAAGTTTAAGCCTTTGCTGGTCAGTGTGACAAACGTCAGTATACAGTTTGGCCCCCCATCATCTGCTAAGCATTCCGACATGCAACTGCTCATGAAACGAGTCACTTTGGGTAAGAAACAGTGAGGTATGTGCAACAAGGGCATAAAATTCCAGTTCTCGCACGGTTCGAATCCGTGATCTCCTACTATTCAGGCACCAACCCAGTTCACTCCAATGTGCTCGATGGCTGGAAGATCGGGTGACATGGGGGGGCACTCCAAAGCATTGAAAAGGATTTGGTCAATAGAGAGAATACTCAAGACGGGTGCAATGGAAATCGCCTACAGTGACGTCACTGCTCTACCTGCGGAAATTGAGATCCCGAATTCGCCTTAAATTGTAATCGAATAAGTTTAAGGACAACATATTTTGGGTATCGACTATGGTTGCTGATGATGTATCAAGTGAATCCTTTCCCGTTTGCCTAACCCTGTGCTTCGTCTATTTTTATATATCTTTATACTTATCATATTTTTTTGTCAATTTTGGTATTTCAACAACCAAACAGCTACTCATTACAGAGAGATCACCTGATCATAAACATATCGTCTCTCACCACAATGTATTGTGTGTTGTGTGACCAGTCCGAATGAGTCGTTAGTTGCATTTTTGGGGACAAAAACTGTTTTAAATTTGAAGAAAAAATTCTTGGTATTTTCAAGCTGCAATAAAAAGAAAAATACCTTTGAACACCGAATTTGACTTTACATGGCGTTTGTTGGCACAACTCTGACGGCGGCAATCTTGGCTAACATAACAAATTTTCAAAGGTCTCATTTGGAGTTAACGCTTAAAAACTTAATTCGTCTGGCACATACAAATATGTTCTACAACATAAGAACAAAGTGTTGTTGTTTTTCAATCAGTAAGCTCATAAGTTTCAAGAATGAAATAATTGATTTTCTTTTCCTATATTTTTTTCTCTTTTTTCTCAACATTTGGCCAAAGAACGAATTTTTTATGATCAGTATCCACACTTTGCTGGGTAACATTTAAATTGACTATATTTCTTCCCATTTATGTAATAACCCAGCCCTAAACTTGAAAGGAGATTTTTTTTTCGAAGTCTAAAGCTGCACTGTACTGTTGTTGTTGTTGTTGTTTTTTTAAACGCAAGATTCATATCTGAAAATATTAACTCTGCGAGTACTTTGCTCTCGCTCAATATACGCGTGTGTTACATACATTTACCTCTACAAGTAGAGAACCCGTCTTCGTACGGGCGTCACTTTTCTTCACCTCTCAGTAGCTATCTTTGCTTCTTTCTGTTTACCTTTCTTTCACCCTCAACTGTTCACGACTGACTTTCTTTACTATTATTATTCTCTGTTTATCTGTTTAGCGTAGACTTTCTTACACTTTTCCCAATAGGCCTATCAATGTGTCCCAAAATCTGTTTGAATCTGCTTGGAAAAAAATACGACGAAAAGAAAACCCTAATAATAAGAACCATTAAAATCTGACAAAAACAACAACAAAAACCCACAAAAAACCTAAATAAACAAACAAAAAAACAATAACCAATAAACCAACGGAAGGGTAAAGAAAAAGAGGCGAAGGTGAAAATCGAACCCCTGACACCTGGGTGGCAGATATTTTGACTACAAATACCTAGTCACTACCAATTGCGCTACAGAGGACATTGATGTTAAGGGGAAAATTAATAAGTAGTTTAGATTTTCACACCAAGTGGTTTTCACACTAAGTTTCGTTTAACAGCTGCGTCTTCTAGTGCAAGAAGTCAGGGAGGCGTTTATTATATTTCCCCATTGTGCAAAATAGCTAAAGATTAGATTTCTCGATGGTTTAACCCTAAAATTATCAGATTATAGTGCAGTGCACTGGAATGATGCATTATCCTACCTAGAGATATAAATTGGTAACTTTTTAGCTCCGATCCACACCAGTAGCGCTTGGCAAAAAAAGGTGCCCGAAAACGAAATAATTGTCTCCCAAGGGCTTATATTTTTTAAGGATAGGATTATGTATTAAACTCAATATCACATGCAGAATTGGCTTTCGTTTCCAGAAATTTATCATCCCTATGTAGATCTACAAGTTTAACTTGACCCTTAAATCTGCTGGCACAGTACACGCTTAGCTCAGGTTGGCTGTAAAAGGCGAGACGGAAGATTCCTATTTTTGTAGCGAACAGTTCATGTTATAAAAAAAATTATAAAAAATTTTAGTAGGCCTATATATTTGCCCTCCCTCCCTCCCCATACCCTCGCCACTCCATGTGCAAAATAGAGAAGAAGGAAAAATCAAAGGCACATACGGTCCGAGCAGTTGAAGAGTCGAATGTCGTCAATGGCGATATCGCTAAGCCAACCCTTCAGCCTGGTACCTTGGAACACGATCTGATTCGCCATAGAGAAGAAAGAGATATGGTTTATATTTCCAATCAAGCTGAAGTTTTCAGTGTGCTTTAAAGTTCTGACTACGCTATCCATTCTACTGTCCATCATCCATCCATCCGTCTGTGCACTCAACGACTACTAATAGAAATGATAACAATAATAATAATAATAATAATGATAATAATAATAATAGTAATAATAATGATAGTAATAATAATAATAATAATAATAATGATAATAACAATGATGATAATTGTAATAATAACAGAAAAACAACAACAACAATAATAAAAATAATAATAATAATAATAATAATAATGATAACGGATATCATCTATACAGCGCAAAGACCCGATCGAAAGCAGGCTCTTTTCCATTAACAATCTATCATTATCCGGGCAGAACAAAATAATCTAAAACCCTTATCAACTTCCCTGAAATCATCCAGTGCAAGCTATCTTTCTCAAGCGGTCAAACACAAACATACTGACATGATTTTTTGCTGCCTATAGCCGGGAACCCGTTCACACCTTGGTGAAGTAAGGAAAATTCGTATAAAGTATCTTTTCCAAGAAGCTGTGATCCAAACCTGCTCCCTTCCAATTACGAGTCCAGCAGCATTACACCTAGACTGCCTACACCACAATCGCTCCATCCATCTCTCCATCTATCTGTTCATCGATCCGTCAACTCATCTGTCCGTCATTCCCGTCACCCATCTGTCCGTCTTTCGGTCCGTCTTTTTAATATTCACCAATGCCATATTGTGTTATCAAAGTCCGTTTCGAAACACTTCAGTATACAAAGGCAGTGGCTCTCACCTCAAATAGTTCCATCTGTGGAGGGATATCCACGTCAGCCCTGTACCAGACGTCACCTTGATTACCCTCGAGGTGGAAGACGTTGAGGCCAGATGTCAGGGCCAGGGTTGACATGCTCTGGGGCTTGATGTAAACGTCCAGTTCACCCACCTCTGAGGATAAAGTTGAGTGGCATTAATTATATTTCTCTTTTATCTTGGGGTTGTTGGGGGTTGGGGGGACGTCCGTGGGTGATGGTGTGACAAGGGTTCACGTCATTTGTGAGACAGAGAAGTGGAAGACGAAGAGAGACCAAGAGAAGAGTGGGGATAGAGAGAGCTAGAGAGAGAGGATAGGGGATAGGGAGGGAGAGGAGAGGGGATAGAGAGAGATAGAGAGAGGGGTGGTTTGGTTACCAGTTTTACGTTCCCTGCAACTCTGTAAGGTCACTTAAGAGAGGGGCTACTTCGACCCTGCCTGTCAGGGCCAACCCGGGCTGAGAGGGAAAAATCCCAGCAGAAAAAACCCAGATCGTCCGCGCTAGGGATCGAACCGGAGTCTTCCGCATGCCAAGCGAAGAGCCTAACCATTACACCACAGTGCCGGTGATAGAGACAGGAGAGGGGATAGAGAGATATTGAAGAGAGGGGATAGAAAGAGATAGAGAGAGGAGAGGGGATAGAAAGAGATAGAAGAGAGGAGAGGGGAATAGAGAGAGCTAGAGAGAGGGAGGTGATAGAGAGATATAGAGAGAGGAGAGGGGATGAGAGACAGAGAGAGGGAGAGTAGACAATAAACGAACAGGAAGTGCACCGGTAACAGAGATGCGTCAACAGGGACGATTATACTGGGAGGGGGGAGGGGGAGAGGGTAGGGAAAGACACTATACGGTAGTAAAGAAAAGTGGGAGAGAAACAGAGAGAAAAAGACAACGAGAGAACGTGGGAGTGAAGAAGAAGGATAAACAGATAGATAGATAGATAGATAGATAAGGAGAGAGAGAGAGAGAGAGAGAAAGGAAGAGAGAGAAATACCAATATTGAATATCAAGTTGTTTTTGTGGATAATCACCCGCTTTCAACTCATCTGATCAAGAGACGAATGCGGACAAGTACGTCGTGGTCCCCATTATTCCCAAAAGGGCAATTAAGAACTACAAAAAAACAACAACAACAAATAAAATACTTAACGAAATAAACTTCCCTAATGCAATTCTCTTTCGTTGTCCGCTTGCCTTTAATCCATTTAGAACAGTAACTCTTATGAAAACGAATTGATGTTCGTATAATCGCTGGGATGCCTTATAGAAAAAAAAAATTAAGCCTTGCGAATGAAAGAGAGAATTTGATCATGTCTTTTGGGCCATTCGAAAATACATGTAAATGAGTAGAATAATTAATGAAGCTCAAATTAGGAAAGAGGAATAGCAAAAAGAGTATTTTGAACCTTTTGGTTTTCGCGCCCGTCTGTCCTCTGTATTCCTATCTTCCTCTCTCACTCTATCTATGCGTGCTTGTGTGTGTGTGTGTGTGTGTGTGTGTGTGTGTGTGTATGTGTGTGTGTGTGCTTGTTTGTTTGTTTGTGTGTGTATGTGAGTGTCTGTGATCGAGAGAGATCAAAATATCTCTATGGATGTAAGTCTTAGGATGGGGTTGCGCGTGTGTGCCTGAGCGTGCGTGCATGCATATGTATGAAGGTGTACATATTATGTGCATGTTCGTGTGGGCAAGACTGAAAGAACGATTGATAGATAGAAAGATGAATGAATGGATAAAGAGGTAGGTAGATACACAGACAGACAGATAGACAGACAGACAGACAAACTAAAAAGTTGCAAATTTTTCTTTTGTGGCCATATCTAATACTTTTACGAATCCTGATCAACATATCAAAAGTTGGACAAAATTGGCGATTTTAAGAAAATCAAATCACTTAACAATCTAATATGGTGGCTATTTTTAAAGTATAAATCGCATTTCTGGCCATAAATTCGGTAATTTTCATCCAGATTGCGTGAAAATTTGACAGAAGGTGTTTTGTGAACATAGGTCCATGATTAATGACGTTGGAAGAAAATTCGCAACGTAAACGCAAAAAAATCCAAGATGGAAGCCAGGCACACTCTTAAGAGAGACGGATTCTCAGTGGAGAAGTAAAATCGTTACTACTTAACATTGAGACTTGAAAGTTGGTATAATATATAGATTGCTTATAGTACACCGACTATATTGTAGTGGGAAAATTTTTTTAAAATCATAGATGGCGGCCATTATACTGGCTGCCATCTTGAATAGCATCCCTTTTTACAAGTCTCATAACTCTTAACTTTACCTACCAATTTTATTTTATTTTCAGGGAATTTGCAACCAAATGACGCAACGTGGATGATAATTACCGAAGTTATGGCCAGATATACAATTTATACTGTAATAATAGCGGCTATATTGGATCACACGTGATTTTCTCAACGTTCGGATCGCCAATTCAGTCTAACTTTTGATATGTTGATCAGGGCTCATGAAAGTACTAGAAATGACCACAAAACAAAAAATTGCTTTTGTTTTGGGATGGGTCGAAATTTATTCATAAATTGACCCGCCTATACAATTCATGACGTAATTCATGCTCAGAGGGCAAGTAAAAGAGAGCAAGCAAGAGAAAGATAGGGAACGAGAGAGGTGATGCGAGTAAGAGATAGAGAAAGAAAGCGAGAGAGACGTAGAGAGAGAGAGAGAGAGAGAGACGTAGAGAGAGAGAGAGAGAGAGAGAAAGAGAGAGAGAGAGAGATTATAGTCATGAAGTATCATAGACCGACTATACAGTGTATTTTAGTTTAAAAAAAATAAAGGTTGATACTGTTTATTGCGTTCTGTTAATTCACGTCTAGACTACAGGGATCATAAATGATTTAAGGCCGGTAGACTGGTGACCCATAGGACGTCATAATTTCATGATATAAAAATCTTGAGTTACGATTTGTCCTGGAATATTCAATAGTCATACTGTGTGCATGGCTGTATATAAAACATAGTAATGTTGAGTGTGTGTGCGTTTTTGTGCGTAAATGTATGTGTGTATGTGTGCGTGCGTGTTTGTGTACGCGTGTGTGTATGTGCGTGTGTGTTTATTTGTGTGAATGTGTGTGTGTGTGTGTGTGTGTGTGTGTGTGTTTATGCTATCCTCGGAGCGCATGGCTGCTTTTATTTTGAACGTGGTTTTGAAAGGTCTATAATGTTGAGGTGGTAAGCAGGGCTCAATAGTAGTAAATTATTCTTCATCTCAACCTTGCTTTTTGAAGCGACATCGACAAATTATTCCATGTTCATTGACCCCAAGTCAAAGTTTATGATCTCTAAACCAGCCCCGATATCGCACTGGCTTACGCTAAGGCAAACAACGCAAATGCCAAAGACCTTTTTTTATTATTTAGAAAAAGATGGTAATGTTAAATTTGACATTTTTTCTTAGCCTTAGTTTAAGAGAAGCTTACGCCGTTTTGGGGATATTCATATCTTTAGAGCAATTCAAGAGAATCTAAGGCTTTGTTAACGTCTTCCATTTACCGTTTTAGCAAATCTTATGCCATGCTAAAAAATGTTGCCTTCGCTAAAACAGATAAAGAACATGGAGGGAGCGATGACATCTCAGACAACAGACAAAACTCCGCCACAGCAGGGAACTGAGGCGCAATTTCCATTGAGACGTCCTTCAGCTTGAGATATTCTAAAAGGCAATCTTGGCGCACTATTTTGTCCTCTTAGAGGTCGCTATAATGCCCCTTTTAGTTTGTCAAAGACGCTTTGACAGGCCCAAAAACCAATGCAGAAAACTTTGCCACTCAAAAATCTAGCGGCATGGCAACGAAAAAAAGACTAGGAAGGCACTGTTTCAAACTCAGAGCGCGAATTTCTTTCTTTCTTTTAGTGAATGTGTTGAGGTGAGATGGACGAAGAGGAACCGTAGAAAAGTGCTTCCCGAGGATGAGCAAGGGGGTAGATCTCTTGGGCGAGAACAGTCAAGTCTGAAGGCGTCTCTATAACTGAGCAACTCAGAACAAAGTGCAAATACAACGAAAAGGAGGAGTGAAATCCAAAGACGTAAGGAATGAAGAGATCCTCGAATCTTAAATATTCATAACTAAACCTGCCCTTAAACAAGTTCAGTCCGAGCAAGCCTTCGTCCTCGCTTCCCTAACTTTACTTGACTCCTAAATCCTTTAGACAGCCTGCACCGCGTAAGTATCTTAGGGCGTCAAAACAAGACTAGCTTTCACACGTTACAATATCCTCTTTCAGCGGACGCAATTCGTTTTTGTCTCCGCTCTTGTCCAGTCCATTTCGGCGCGTCATTTCTCGATCTGGCCTGGCCTAATCACATTACAGTCGGCCGGGACGGAGGAGATGTTTTAACCTCGATGACGCCAGAGAACGGCTAAGTAGATCGCCGTATCGACTCGGCCAGCCTTCTGAAAAGACAAAGACCCGAAATATCCGGAGCGAGCAGTTTCTTGCGCTGGAAGTTAAAATGTGATTACTGAAAGCCTCAAGGCCTACTTCCTGTCGACTGAGATCTGCAGATCTGTTTCTTCCACGCCGCCTTGTGACCTTTTCTCTCTCCTAGCAGTCAAAAACCATTTAGGGTTGTCCAAGTAAATCAATGGAGACTCTACCCGCTTCGCCAATGCGCCTTCAAGAATTCGTCTTGTTGAAAGAATAGTTGTGACATCCTGGACAAACTTCTTCAACCGGCGCTGTGGTGTAATGGTTAGGCTTTTCGCCTATCATACGGGAAGACCCTAGATCGATCCCCGGTCGCGGACGATCTGGTTTTTTTTCTGCTGGAATTTTTTCGCCTCTCAGTCCGGGTTGGCCCTGACAGGCAGGGTGGAGGTAGCCTGTCTCTTAATTGACCTTACAGTGTTGCAGGGGACGTAAAACTGGTAACCAATCAAATCAATCCATCAAATACTTCTTCGACGCGACCTAACGCTCTATTGGATGAATTAAACAATTAGAGTCAAGTGACACAGAGAAAAAATAATGACATGCAGCGTTTTCTAATTATGGTGTGTCTCATAACAGGTGGGGGGGGGGGGGGGGGGGGGGGGGCGGGGCGGGGCGCGGGGG
>JAUKPP010254629.1:10476-22578 GCA_032273245.1 Phyllaplysia taylori
TTTATAAACCGGGCCCCCCCCCCCCCCCCCCCCCCAAAAAAAAAGGACACATTAAAATGTCAATATCTCAGTCGTTTTCGGACGAATTTCAATATAATTCCGGCCAAATAAATATTAACAAAGGGGACAAAAGATCTGTAAATACAATGAAATGCCAGTCACGTGTTGATAAATTATCAAGTTAAAGAAATTTTACGATAATTGAAAAGAGCGCAAAAATTGCCATTTTCGCATCAATCAACGATAATTTGAACAAACTGACATTGCAAGAAATACTCAAGTGGAATAAGGAAGCGACATGAATTCTTTTTCCAGGTATTGACCACTTTCTTTTTCTAAAATAAGCTCTATTATTTGATGGAAGTTTTTAGTGACACTGTACTGTGTTTAAGGGTGAAATTCTTAGGATATCCTGTTGAGCATTGATTTTAATCTCTTTAACTGTTTGTGATCTGTTCCTTACAATCTGTCTTTCAGAAAATTCCAAAAAGAAATAATTAAGAGGGCTCAAGTCTAGGGAATACAATAACCTTGTATTTGGACTAACTTGGCTTATAAGCCAATCTTAAAACCTCTCTTAAAACCACGTAACGGCCACTCTTGATGTGTGACCGTATCTGCTTTAGCTGGGTATTCTCAATAGCAGACCTGCTTGACCGGCGCTGTTGTGTAATGGTTAGGCTTTTCGCCTGTCATGCGGAAGACCCCGTTTCGATCCCGAGCGCGGACGATCTGTTTTTTTCTGCCGGGATTTTTCCCTCTCATCTCAGCCCGTGTTGGCTCTGACAAGCAGGTTCGAAGTAGCACGTCTCTTAAATGACCTCACAGTGGTAAACAAACCAAACTAGCCTGCATCCAACCCCTAAAATTTTCTAAGCTCTTTTCATGGTCCTTATCCTTAAACCAGAGCCAGCCGATCATTCCCCTGTAGCTGAACTCAAACCAGCCGTCTCCAAATCAAGACGTTATGTTGGGCGTGCAGCAAAGATTCACAGGGGTATTAACAATGCAATGACATCTTTAATACAGCCTTAGTCTCTTTGACATTTACACAGCAATGTCCCATTTACTTGTCTAATGGTAAACAAACTTTGAAAGAAATTAACTGAAAACTGAGGAACTAATCAAACTTTTAATGGGTCCTCTTTTTATTTGTGGACTCTCGGTAGAATAGTATTAAGATATGACCTACATCGTGCTGAATTTTTGGGGATTCTGACAAGTCCCACTTTTACCCATGGTTGTAAAATCTTTGTTCGATTCTTTTCTTCCATCTTTCTGCTAATCAGTATGCTGTGCTTTGCCCACGCTAATCAGAAGTTATTTCAGGAGGAAACCTCATTCCCTGAGATCTAAATCAAATAAAATCCTAGGCTGTTCATTTGCTTTGTTCCGAAACCTTACTCGAGATTCCATTCATGATTAATTTCCCGGCTGCTTTTTCGCCAAGGATCCAGCCCAATAAACTACTCCTACCGGGGCTTGTGGTGCGAATCTTCGCATATCACATAGAGGACGGGAGTTCGATGCCAATGTTGGCCACGCGTCTCCGCATCTCTGCTGAGATGTTGTTTCATCTCAGCCCGAGTTGGCCTACTATCGGCTAACAGTGTCATATATGGCGTGAAACCAAAACCAGATCCAACCAAACCAGATTCTATTCTCTGATACGAATTCATGCTTTTCAAACAACCAAACTTTGCCCCCGCGTTAGTTCTGGCAATATTTTCTTTTTGTTTAGATTACTTTCAAAACTATCAGACTCATTGAAAGAAGAAGCATATACTACCAGCAGACCCCCCCCCCCCCCCCACAGCCCACCCGCCTCCCCCATCCACTATACGGGTTTTGGCTCCAAGTAGGCTACTAAGGTTTCGTCAGTTCTATTCACCGCGCACGCCCCTATAATTCTTTGCAATGCAAATGAAACAAAGGGTACATTAAAATGCCTAACTCGGGAAATCGAGTTCGTTTTTATGGAGCAAACAACAAATGAAATGCAGGACAAATGAATGGCTAACACAAAAACGGTCCTCTTAGCCTACTGTTCTATTTCACGCACGACAGCAACAGAATCGAAGCCATTTCCACACAACGACGCCTTAACACGCAAAAGACCCCTAAAAACTAGAGCCATAGAAAAAACGAGTAATAATGAGAGGGCTGGAAGAGGGGAAAGCTAAACAGGACAACGATAAATTGACAGGAAGCAAAACACGTAAAATTATAGCGAAGCCTCATTTGATCGACTAAAGCTCACACAAACAAATGGACTTCAAAGACCAAGTAAGGATTTTATCACATTTTGCAACTACTTCAACACTCCAATGTTGCTTTCAAGTGGACTTGCACACGATGAACACGGATTCTCTAGACCGTCTTGAAGCTGTTAGAGCTTTCGCATTTGATTATCCATCGCTTTTTTCCGGCGTGCTCATGGCAAACACAGCCAGCAAACCCAATCAGTTGTGTATACACACCAGTCGTTTATCTTGCTCTGCGTCCTATCAAATAGGAATTGTTAGATACCTTGTCAACCAGCAGAACTTTCTGTCCCAACATTGAGGTCTCGACCTCACCCCCACCCCTTTGCTGACTTGGGGTATAGAAGTTGGGGCGCCACCCACCTGCGGCAGGAGAATACCTCCCAGTAACGAACTGTCGCACAAAATCTCAATCTCGGGATGTTTGTTTTCCGATGTTGCAAACTAACAAACACTCAGACGCACAAAGTAGGAACAGGAAATTTGGCTCCGATGTCAGTGGTCGTAAAAGCCCAAACAAACAAACATTAAGGTGTTTTCTGTCACGCTCGTGTTTGCTAGAGATTTTTCCTAAGGCGAAATAAAATGATTGCGGACTGCAGATTTCTTGGCTATCGCAACTTTGCGTTGATAGACACCTTATTTCTGTCTAAGGCGGAGCGTCCACTGACCTGTTTTGTCAGTTGCAAGCCAGGCTCCTATGTGTATATCACATATAGATGAGTCTGGCCTGCAACTGACAAAACACGTCAGTGGACGCTCCGCCTAATAGGTTGTTCTTGGATGTATCAGTGTCATGACTAAGAGTTTTTGCCGTTAAGTTTGTAATTTGTTGAATTTTGGTCGTGAAACTGCACTGTAGTTAAGTTCTGCGGTATTAATGGGCCAATATAAAGGCTCTCCCGTCCCAGGGTGCAATGCTAGGCAGGTTGCCATGGCTCTGTAGGTCTTGAAGACCACTTAAAGAGCGTATAGCTAAAACGTCTCTGATAGTAGAAATACCGTAGCGAAAACAACTTTAAAATGATGTAAAACGTGGTCTCCATGAACATATGGTGATTCCAAAGATATGGCAACGACATTTCAAAATCTTGAATTAAGTCCTGTAGACCGTTATTTTTGTTGGTGCAAATTTAGCTAGCAGAACATTGAACAGAATGATATTGTTTCAATAGTGATATATCTAGAAACATATTTCTAAGAGTGGCACACAAGGTTTTCCTTACAACCTCTGGTAACATTACCTTCTCGTAGACCAAATCTAACAAATTTAGGCAACAAATAATAATAATAATGAGTAGATTTATTATAACAAATGTGATGAAAGTGCTAATAATGGTCAAATTACTGTCGCAAATGGTCATGTACGGACAAATTAGACCAACGCATCGGGCTTGGCGGCTAAAACAGCCATAGATGCTGGCGTCTCTATAAATAACCAACTGTGTGTATGTGTGTAAACTAGCATCGGGGTTGGGCCCACGCCTTGTGTGCAGTCTAGCGACCCTCTTCACTTATCCCTCTGTCCATTCTATTGACAAAACATTTCATAAATCCTCGATTGAAATGTTCTTATCAAACTGTCATGCCACAATTCTGGAATGACTTGTATGAAAACCTCATAAAAAGATAAAGAAACAATATTGCCTTGACTTTTGCTAGTTTTACGTGTGGGAATCGCCACAGGGACCCCCAATAGTTCTCCATGAAAGGACTACTACACCGGGTGGCCCTATCGTGATGCTAATGTCATACGATGGTATTCATGGCTGAGTTGAGGCCAAATAGGTTCCGTGTGTTTGGGAATGTATACGTTCTAGATAGAAAAGGTCATATAAAGTCAAAAGGTTATTAACGATACCCAAGCCTGGTCTCCAGATATAATTTACTTATAATTTATAGAGGCACCATCATCTTTTGGTATTTCAGTGGTCTAGTTGTTACACTTATGACTAAACGTTGCGTGGTATTTTTTTGCGATTTCCATTCAATAGTTGAGTCCCTTACTCGCTATTTATGAAAAAAACACAAAAAGAACAAAACAAAAAACAAAAACACAAAAAGAACCTCAAGGTTATTTCTATTGCAGTGCAATTACGTAGCAGATCTGCCTCCTGTTTTTGGGAAAGCCCGCTTCTGTTTCTATTTTTATTGGATATGGGAAGCTCTATTGAGTTTTCCATGAGTGGTAACAGATAAAGTATTAAATTAACATTCTTGTAAGCAAAGTTTTCACGGGACAAAATTTTGGAAAGTTTTCAGCTTCAGCTAAGTCCTGGCTTCAACCAATACCGTACACGAATGACACATTCTCGCTCACTCCCTCTCTCTCTCTCTCTCTCTCTCTCTCTCTCTCTCTCTCTCTCTCTCTCTCGCTCGCTCTCTCTCGCTCTCTCTCTCTCTCGCTCTCTCTCTCTCTCGCTCGCTCTCTCTCTCTCTCTCTCTCTTTCTCTCCCTAATATATTGTAGGCTATTAATATGTTATCATGCTCCTTGAATTGAACACTGAATGAATGTTATTATTTTCATCTGCAGAAAAATGTTTGGTTTGATGATAGCCTATCATTCGGTGCGCACCGAACCAGTTCTAAAGTAAGTTACACATTATGTTTTAGAGTAGTCAATCTTGACTGTTTTAATCATATCAGACTTTGAAGACTAGGGAAGTAAAATGGAGCCAATATCAACCCACCCAATCCCAGAATAAAGTTTGAGCCGATGTGACTTTATAGTGACGATGGAGCGTAAAGCCTAGAACATGCAAACAAATAATGCAAAAGAAAGAATGGACAAAGGGTGGTGTGTGCATAGACGAGTGGCAAGAAGTTTCTGCAAACAATGACGTGCACTTGTAATCTATATAGCAATATGATCGCCACCGCCATATTATTATAGGCCTACAACAAATTAGGCTAGCTACTAGAATACACAAAAGGATAGAATTTTCATCGTAGAATCAAAACAGAAGAACAAACCCAAACCCATGTTGTAAAACATCACATGCTTGCAAAGTAGGCTACAGCCACCGTCGGATCAGCAGTCTGGGGAGACATTGTATCCTCTGGGCTTGGTTTGGTTTGGTTTACAGTTTTACGCCCCTTGCAACACTGTAAGGTCATTTGAAAGACGGGCTACTTGAACCCTGCCTGTCAGGGGCAACCTGGGCTGAGAGGGGGAAAATCCCAGCAGAAAAAACCAGATCGTCCACGACCAGGAGCGAACTAAGGTCTTCCGCATGGCAGGCGAAGAGTCTAACCATTACACCACAGCGCCGGTATCCTCTGTGTTTGACAACGAGTGGTTTTACGATCCACTACAAGATCATTTGAAAGGCGGGCTACTTGGGCCCTAACTGCCAGAGCCAACCCGGGGTGACAGGGAATAGAGTTCCTCCAGAAAGATGTAGGTGTTTCCAGCTTGAGGATCGAACTCTCGTCTTCTGCGTGATAGCCGAAGAGCTTAACAATTAAACCATAGGCACCAGAGTGGCCTTTGTCTACCTCTGCCCTGCTATTAATCACAATTAGGAGCCCGGCATGCTGTGTGTACCTTGCATACTTTATTCCATCCATTGTAGGCCTATTTGTTTTTATCGATCTTTTTATATAGTTTGCTTCTGTCACCTTTTTTAAAGCCCATCTCTGCACTGATTAATACAACCATGTAATCTTGCCTACACCGCAGATTCATTCGTAGGTAGAAATTTATGCTCATCAGCACAAAAGGCATAGAAAAACAGAATAAACCTAAACCCATGTCTCCAAACTTCGAGTAGCCTACAGCCGTCATGAGACCAGCAGTCTGGGAAAACATTGTATTCTATGAGTTTCATAATGACTGGCATTACGCACCACTGCAAGATTATTTGAAAGGTGGGCTGCTTCGACCCTGACTTCCAGAACCAACCCGGGGTGACAGGAAAACAATATCCCTACAGAAAGATGGAGGTGGGCTTCCAACTTGAGAATCGAACTCTCATCTTCTGCGTGTTAGTCGAAGAGCCTAACCATTCCACCATAGACGCCAGTGTCTACCTCAGCCTTGCTACTAATTACAATTAGGAGTCAGGCGTTCTGTGTGCACCTTGCATATTTTATTCCGGGTTTTTTTTTTTATTTGTTTTATCGATTTCTGACATGCTTTTTTCCACGTTTGTTGAAGCCCATATTATACTGACCAATACATTAACCATATATAGGCTAATTTTGCCTCCACCGCAGATTCTTTCGTAAACAGAAAATTATGCCCATCGGCACAAAAGGCATAGAATTAGCCTTAGGAAACCTTTGAGATTGCCTTAGCTAAAACAAGAGGCTAAAACAGGAAGAACCTGGCGCCTTTGTAGAGAATTTTATTCACGGAGGCGATGTATGGGAAGTAACCAAGTTGAAAAATGTAATACACCAGTTACTTCCCCTCACGTCTCGCCGAACGAGCTTTTACATGAGTTATCTCCCCTACACCGTAAATCTTACAATACCGGGCACTGTGGTCACTGCAGGTTCGTATTACAAGCGCGAGGCCCCAGGCAAATCTTGAGGCAAGGCTCCCTTGACACTTTATTCCACAGGTTTGATTCAATCATGAAGTTTATGCATGTATCATCTATCTACATATGATTTTAATTATGGTACCGTAGGCTTCTTTTGCGTAGCCTATAGAGAGAGACCGTAAAATATTCTCAATTGGGGGCGTCGATGGCCGAGCGGTAGTGCTATACAGACGAGGTCTCGAAGGATGGGGATGAGCCGCGGTTTCACCCTGCTCCTGGGGAGGTTAAGTCAAAGGCATACAGTGCAAGCTGCCATTTTACAGGCTCTAAAGCACTAACATACGGACAAGATCGTTCGCTGTCTATAGCCGGGTACCCATTCACACCTGGGTAAAGTGAGGAAACTTTGTGTAAAATGCCTTTCCCAAGGACACAACATGGGGCCCCGAGCTGGGATTCGAACCTGCAATCTTCCGATCACGAATCCGTCAGTCTAACCCCTAGACCACCGACGCCACATAGTTGCCGTATAAATATTTTCTTCACCCAGATTAAAGATCCAGGTCAATTAGAGGAATTACGCCCGAGCTGGATGGGGTCAAGTCGTCTAATCAAAGTCTTTGGACTAAAAAGTAATCACGACTTGATAAACTAATCGCATTTACTACATGAAGGCTATATGAATCCCACGAGAAGCTCGGGTGCGTGTTGGTCTATCTCAGATTTCTGTCCAGAAATACAGTCAAACCTGTCTAAGACAACCACAACTGTACAGGCAGATCAAAGAATGTCATGACTTGATCATAAAGCTGAGGTTGTGGATTGTTACTGGTCGATTAATCAAGCAATTGTTTTATTCGTTTGAAATTCGGTGAACATGTCTATAGGCCTACCTACTAATATTGACGGTTGCTTTGGTTTGGTTACCAGTAATACATCCCATGCAACACCGTAAGGTCATTTAAGAAACGGGCTACTTCGACCCTGCCTGTCAGGGCCAACCCGGGCTGAGAGGGAAAAAAGTTCCAGCAGAAGAAAATCAGATCGTCTGCGCTCGAGGATCGAACCGGGGTCTACCGCATGACAGGCGAAGAGCCTAACCCTTACACCACAGCGCCGGTACACCAGCTGAGAGGAACCTTGCCCCAGCAGAGAAACGGAGATACATGTGTCATACTCGATAGTACAAACTGCCCCGCGTGGGCGTCGAACTCTGAGTGATAGGCAGAGGCAGAGCCTGTAATACGCTGATCGTTGGGCAAAGAGGCGAACACCCCACTGTATAGTCCTTGTACTATTCGCCCTTGTGCAAAACAGCCAACGATATACTCTAACCATTACAGAACAGGCGTCAGTTATAGGCCTAGGCCTACGTGTGTTTTTGAGTGCATGTAGGTTATGTGAATGAGAGAGAGAGAGAGAGAGAGGGGGGGGGGGAGAGAGAGACACGAAGAGACAGAGAGAGAGAGAGAGAGAGAGAGACCTAGAGGCAGAAAGACACAGAGGGGGAGAAAGAGAGAGAATCGTTTGGTTTGGTTTCCAGTTTTACATCCCTTACAACACTGCAAAGACAATAAAAGGGCGGGCTACTTCGACCCTGTCTGCCAGGTTCAATCCGGGCTGAGACTGAGAGGAACGAATGCCAGCAGAGGATCGTCTCTCACGTGGTATCGAACTCGGGTCTTCCTCGTGATGCGCAAAGAGCTTAACCATTATCCCACACACGCCGTTTGAGAGAACGTTTCTTGAACGAGCGGAGTGCAAAACATCAGTCCACATCTTCATACGTAACATGGTATGATACAGCTTTGTACGGTAGCCCTCCCCCCCCCCCCCCCATTAATACAGTATCCATTACAGCAGTGCCATTTTTAATTGCATCTGAACAACTGTGGCTTGTTCACTCAAACATTTTACCTATGCAACTTGTGTTTGCTTATCTAGGGTTTTACAGCTTCCTCAACACTATAAGGTAATTTCCGCACCAATACAATTTGTTAATTGTAGCTCAGAGTCTATAACTTCTGTCACATATCACATCATTTCATGACATCTTCAGCAGATAATGCTATTGTCAATGAAACACTGGCTATCTTTTAAGAGTTATTTAGTATTATACATCTAAAACTTTAGTTCTTGACTTTTACTTTCTACTTATATGCAATTTTTCATGGCATTGTCAATGATGACGACTTTCGGGTGAAAAAACATCAGACGAAAAAGTAGGATAAAAGGTTCCACTTTCCCCAGAATGAAACCCACATTTAAAAAAAGACAGAAAATAATATGATAATAGCCATTGAAAAGCTCATAAGCTGAAATAGAGAAAGATGACATGAAACAAAAAACTCTTGGTTCGTTTGATACATCGACCCTGCCTGTCAGGGCCAACCTGGGCTGAGAGGGACACAACATCCCAGAAGAGAGAAAGAGATCACGTTCGTCTAACACAAGATCAAACTCCAGTCCTCAGCATGAAAAGTAAAGAGCCTCACCATTATATCACAAACCCTGATTAGGACTAAACAAGATAAATATTTAGTATAACAATGATCCTTTATTTTTACTCTTGCCTATGTGACTTTAAAAATAAAAATACATGAGAATATAATGAACAAAAATGGCTCAGAGTAGAGTGATAAAATGCCTTAGATCACAGATAGATAAACACAAGAAAACAGTGTGCCGACCTGTCAACAGACTGCCTGGATCCAATCACAAACCTGAAAAAAAAACAAAGGTCAATTTGAAACCTTGGCATAGTCTGGAAAACACAAGCTACCAAAGACATAAGTATGGTAATGTTCACCTCAACATGCAAGATTAGAAAATTGATGTTTGGTTAAGGTTCTTAGGGATGTGCCATTGTTACAAAATGTAACATTGGCGTTTTATGATCTTCCTGTCTGGAGTCTACAGCTACATGATATCTCAACCCCGTCCCCCCCCTCCTTCCCTCCAAGCATCCACAATGAAAAAAAATCTCACATGAGTGTTCATATCATCCCCCCCCCCCCCCCGACATCTGCAAATCTGCAAAGTCGTCCACCGTGGCAAACTTTGCACATTATTCAACTTAACTCATTGCACCAGTGCAACATTAAAATGATGTGACATAAACATGGTTCAGTCTCAGGGTCAATGGCTGCAACCATTATATGCCATAGTGTGGTATCGACAGTGACAGTAAATGACTCAATGGCTGAACTGCATCGCACTTCTGTGATGGTAAGGGGACACTTATAATTTAATAGTTAGTTCAAAGTTAGTTATTTATAGAGGCGTCAGCATCTTTGGCTGTTTTAGCCTGGCCACTTATAAGACTCTGCACTCCCGGGAAACAGCTAGATTACCATGATCCTGTAGGTCCTGAAAAGTACTTGATGGGTGAATAAACCAATTCAAGTCCCTGCTCTTTTGGTTTGGTTTGGTTTTGGTTTAATGCCCCATGTAACTCTCTAAGGTCATTTACGTGGCGGGACTTCCGAATTTTACGCCCATCTCCGATAGGACGGGAGTCGGAGCAATGAAAACTCCGAAAAAAATCCCCGGGATCCTACCAGGATTCGAACCCGGGAGTCCCTGCTCTGCAGCAGCATCAACCACAATGACATCTGAAAGCCCAAAACTCTGCATCCCACTCACCGGCATCGCCTGCCCTCCTCGCCCGTGCGGCCCTGGAAGTAGTCGTAGTCGAGGTAGAACTCGCCAAAGTAGTTGTCTCCCAGCTGCGGTTGCCAGATGGAGATCTTGGCCATCATGTGGCGATCCAGGCCCGGGTCTCGCTCCATCGTGTGTTCCTCCACAAAGATCTGGAGTGACATGGACAAAGGAGTGACTCTCCGACACAGATGCAAGTATCGCAAACACACATCACAAGGGATTAAAAAAGGAGAGGTGACTGAAGTGTATAAGAATAGAGAAAGTACTCGACCCAGTTTGAATTGCTTCTCCTCTCAAGTCAAATATAATTTCATCGTCATCAAGTGTCTACCTTGTTCATTGGATATTCGTAATGTTATTTTTTCTCGTGACGATTGTGTTCCAGATAAATTATATGTAAGTGCATTCAATAATTCCCCTCCACCCCCTCCCCCAAAACAAACATGTTGACTATGTTGCAGATGTCTTTACAAAACCTTGTATCAATGCCTTATCAATGCCAAGTCGAGACATTTATGTAAAAAAGTCTTTGGTTGTAATTTCTGCCCATTGCAGGTGACATTCACAATGCATGCTCACCATTCCATCGGTACTGGAAGAATCTGGCAGTTTGGCATATTTCTTCACCTGGAAAATAAGTAAGAAATCGTTTGCTTCCAGACCTGTAAAGTAGCATTTATGCAACTGAAGATCTGTTTATAAAATTTAAGATTTTAGAGGTGCTGACATTTAGTGCAAGGTCATTACCGCAAAATTTCACTACGCACTTAAAAAACATTTCTGACTATTTCTTTTTTATAGAAATAAAGCAAAAATTATATAAGCATGCCTAAACATTAAGCACAATTTCGCATATTATTATGTACAAATTGATAATAAACTCATGAGAGTAATGAAAAAAATGTTTTTTTAAGAAACAGCAGTATATTCCCAGTCCCGCAAAGCTAGCACAGATGTGATGAAATCAAGACTGCAAACATTAAATCAGCTTCATTAGACATAATACTTTTAACTCTCTATATCCCCCAAATTTCAACCGGCATCTGTGGTGTAATGGTTAGGTGCTTCGCCTATCACACAGAGGAGGTGAGTTCGAGGCCCGCGTGGGGCAGTTCGTTTGATTCTCCGTTTTTCTGCTGGGACAATGTCCCTCTCAGCCTGGGTTGGCCCCAACAGGCAGGGTTGAAGTAGCCCGTCCCTTAAATGACCGTATAGTGTTGCAAGGGACATTAAGCCCAAAACCAAACTTCAGCTTGGTAACCGGTGCTGTTGTGTAATGGTTAGGCTCTTCACCTATCATGCAGAAGACCTGAGTTTGATCCCATATGCAGACGATCTCGGTTTTTTTCTGATGGATTTTTTTCCTTTTCAGCCCAGATTGGCCCTGACATGAAGGGTCAAAGTAGTCCATTTTTTAAATGACCTTACAGTGTTTCAGGGGACGTAAAACTGGTAATCAAATCGATCATCACCAGCTCGATGAGATTAGCGACGCAACACCTACCGATATATTGGTGTATGGTTTAGAAAGAGCTGCAAACCAGGAGACAGAAAAGGGGAATGGGCGCAACAACAAAAAAGAGAGAAGAAATAGAATGGAAGGAAAGATTAAGGAACAGAGTGGGAGTTAGTGAGAGATAAATAAATAGAGAGAGAGACGCGGGGGGGGGGGGGAAGAGAAAG
>JAUKPP010254630.1:0-12353 GCA_032273245.1 Phyllaplysia taylori
TGGAGATTTTAACAACATATAGCCTACAATGGAAAAAGCACTAATTAATTGCCCCTAGAAGAACAGAATGATCTACTCCTTTTTTCCCCTATTCTGAAACGTCACGCATAATTTGGCGTGTTTCGAAGTTTTAGATCGCGGGAGACATTTCTAGTTACAAAACGTAAAAAAAAAAAGAAACATGTTTTCTAACGTTTATAAATAGGCCTACATTTCAATCTTCAGACTGCCTGAGAACCTTTGTAATATTTTTACCTCTTTATTGCTTTACAAAAAGGAGCAAGGGCAATCTTTACGTCATGTACTTAAAATACTGTAAAAGCTGACCAGATCTCTCCCGGTCAACTGCCAGGCCCACATGTAGATTTAAATGAAATTATAAAACCTTGTGGAAAGTGACTTCCCTAAAGACACACATCGGGCCGAAGCTGGGATTCGATCCCACAACCTCACGATTATGAATTGGCCAGTTGTGCCACCTGACTACGTGCTCCGCAAGATGCTCCTGCCCACTCACTAATGCACAATTGCATAAAGGTAAATATACACACAAACACACACATGCGTATACACACTCTCACATAATATGCACTCACACAAACACAAATGCATATACACACACTCACATATGCACACACACAAACACACATGCGTATACACAAACTCACATATGCACACACACAAACACAAATGCGTATACACACACTCACATACGCACACACACTCACATACGCACACACACACAGACACACACACACCCACACACACACGCAAACAAGCAAGTGCAGCTATAATGTGAAAGAGAAAGCAAGACAAAGAGAGCGAGCGAGCGAGAGAGAGAGACAGAGAGAGACTTAAGGACATAGAAGAAGAGGAATATATACGAGTAGATTTAGAAAGAGGGAGAAAATCAGTAACAGACAGACAAACAGATGGACAGGAAAAGAGACTGAGACAGACATGGAAAGCGACAAAGAGACAGAGAGAGTAAGAGAAAGAGATAAAGAGGCGGGGAGAAACAGAAAAAGGAGAAGAGAAGAAGAGAAAACTCGAACGGTTCTATCGCCGACGACGTGCCTCACTCGTCATTGCGACTGACACAAGGGCAGACAATCCCCGCCCCTGAATGTGACCAACCAATGTAGAATTTCCCTGACACAGTTCTCCCCCCTTACGCCCTTCCCGAGTCACGACTCGATGTCGCCTACCTGACAACCTGCTCAACCCAGCCCCTCATTTGCATATCATTTTCAACTTAAAAACTCGGTCTTGAAAATTTTTGCATACTTAAAACAGAAGCCTGAAAGTCGTAAAAATTGCAAAGGCAGCCGAATGGGCAAGAGTAGACACGCTGGTGTCACACGTAGATTTTATGTAATTCATCACCAAAACGGAACCACACAGTAACAGTTGTGTGATGCGTTCACACCTTTCTTCAACGAAGCATTTTCTGTAAGACGACAGCAAGCTCACTTTGACCTCAATAGCCAAACTTCACGGATAAATGATTGACCACTTTCAAAGAAAAATCATTTTTGTAAATGAGAGAGAAATTAGATACCGGGTGACAAAAAAAAGCCATTATCCTACAAAAACGACTGTAAAACTTGTTGAAATAAAGATAAAAATACCAAAAAGTTCATAGAAATACTTTGAGACCAATTGAAAAACATGCGACAAAATTATAAACAAAAACTCGAAGTACAAAGGAAATTATTATGTCACATGCTCCATAATATGATGCCATTTTCGGGGATAATGCATCCTCTGAGATGCTCGACAAAATTGTCAATGACATTCTCAAGTTGTTTCAAGGGGATAGCTGTAGCATCAGTGGTAACTGTCTATCAGCTTCTTGATGGTTTGAGAACTACAGACATATCTGGTTTTTTGGATACCCAAATGTAGAAATCTAAGGCGTTGAAGTCAGGACTGGGAGACGCTGGGGTTCACTGTGCCAAGACTGAAGATTCTCTGGTCAGAATGCACCACTCTCAACCATTGACAAACAGTTCTTGCGGCGTGTGAGGCAGGACCATCTTGATGGAAATACATGTACTGACCTATTCCATTCCAACAAAGCCCTCCAGAGCTCTCCAAAACCTGGTCATGATCTTGAGGTTACAACCGAAGGTTACCGTTAGCGTGTTTTCATAATCCGTCCACGAAGAAATAGGGTCTGATTATGCAATGGCGACTCGTGACCCCCCAGGTAGTGACTTTCAAATCGTGTTCTCCAGCGCTTCATCATGCTTTGCAAAACCCCAGACATAGTTTTTATTAATAAAATATCCGTATAGAGGTAAACGTGTGTTTCCTCACTTAACCATATATTATTCTGTCAAGCAATGTAACGTAGTTTTCAACCCCCTGAAGTAATTATCTGCGCTATAGAGCGTGCATTGAACAAAATGGGGGCCATAAGAAAAAAATTATCTCAAACTTCGCAGTTTTGTTTGTTATTTTGTCACAATAAATAAAGATGGTATCTGAGTATTCCTGTAAAAATTGGTGCTTCTACCCTTAGTTTCATTTTACGGTTTTTATAGGCTTTTCGTAGGGTAAAGGTTTCTTTTTGTGTGAGTAGGTATAAGTAGGTATATTAGTCTATATTTTGTTTTCCCATGAAAAGAAAATGATCTGCCCCTATGAATTATAAAAGAAGCCATTTGCACCAGGTGTTGTTTACTAGGTTACACCATAGCATGATACAAACCAATGAAATTAATATCTTTTCTCGATCGTAAAAACTCTTCGTTAATAATAATATAAGATGCATTTTTTTTCTAATGTGAGTGCGGCCCATTTACTGAATGTGGCACTTACACTATTATAGCCGACTCCTGGTGCAAATAGATTTATGAAAACTTGAGCTGCAAAATGTTAAGGTCCAGTAGTCGAATCAATCAAACTACAAAAACATTGTACCAATAAAGTCCAGGATTCCATAGACGTTTCGTTCCATCATTCACAAACCACTAGACATTATCACTCTCAAGGTACATGAATGTAAAGATTCTACACCCGTTTTTCCTTACCTTCTTTCATTACTTTGGCCTCTGATCGTCATCTGACCAGTTAAGGTGTCAAATGTCAGAAGCACCTTGTCATTCAATCGCTGGTCAGGGGTGTCAGTAGCTAAAGGGTGATACGTACTCTTACAATTGATGCGGAGGCTCAAGGTTCGAATTCTGGGTGGTTTAATACAATTTTGTAGGAGCTCCGACAGCCGTCCTATTTGAGATGGTCGTGAAATGTGTCTTTGTGTTGCAGGAGACATTAGAACAAAACCTGCCAACCAATCCTAGGTCTGGCAGCAAACATTACGAGTGACCCTCTCTAAAATTGAAGTCTCGGCTCAAACCACTCTGGTGACTTCCTGGTGATTCCCTGAGCCTTTTTCAAGATTCGCTTGCTCCGTTTTCAGATCGTTCTTGTTCGATGATCTTATACTGTGAAATACCCGTCAAGTGTTGCAAAAGGTCTAAAAACAACGCCAACACAACACCCGCCCAGCCATTCAAGTTAATGCAAATTAAATCGACCAGAAAGATTTCTATGATCCATAAATTCTTGTACATGATAATTCTGAGGAACTGAAACAATAATACTCCAGTATTTTTTGTGTGGAATTTTCAATGCTGCTAATTTTCCAATGTCTTCGCTCTAGAGCCTCCTTTAGGACGAGCAGAACTAAAGCAAGTCATTGAAGACTTCCATATATTAGAGCCCAGATTGCATAGCTGCAAAATTCGCAAATGGAAAAATCTTCTGCCAAGAAAAAGTCCTTCCTCTTGGGTTCTCGGCTCTGTACTTTGGAGGACATCTGAGCTCAAAGAAGAATACTCTCGTCAGGCACAACATACACAATACTTCTCGTAACCGTTACAAATACCTAGGGCTGGATTTACATGTCCGATATACTTTAATAATCATTTATGGAGAATGCCGTGTAAAGTACTTTAGATGACAGCAATTATATATCTCAGAAGTACTAGGATTTGAGAAATTCGCAGCTGTGGACTTTGGCTTAATGGGGGCAATCTACCAGCTTGTCTTTTTGCTTCTCCTCTGCCCCTGTTCCACAAACTCTCGTCACTTTCTCTCTCCCCCCCCCCCCCTGCTCCTCCCCCGATTTCACCTTGTCGCCCTCCCCCAATTTCACCCCGTCCCCTTCACCCCTCATTTTTATCATAAACTTCCGGTCCTTAAGTAGGATGTAAAAAGACAGAGAAGACAGGATTTTTTTGTTACACAATGAATCTATTGACCTATAAACATCATTCATGAAAGAATAGCATTGCTGAATCTTAATGTTATGAAAATCTAACACCTAAATGAATGAACAACTAACATTCCACCTACGTACTGAAAAGTGACGCGACCTACATTACTCTTTTCCACCATTGTTGTTGCTGTCATATCTAACATAATAAAAAGGTGACGGTAATGTTTACGAAAAAGAATTAAAGAATGGGTTTCGAGTTACTTATTGATAGAGGCACCTGCGTCTTTGGCTGTTTAACCTTAGTCATAAAGATATAAGCAGTACGGCAAATAGAAATACTAACAAGAGCGTCATCAGTCAAAAAAGAGACATCGAAAGACGAGTAACAAGATAAAAACAACAACAACATCATAAATAATATAAAAAAATACAATTTATTGTAACAGGAGCTGAAAATAAAGAACAAATAAAATCACTGAGAACAGAACAATACATCAATCACCAACGGCTGATTCTTCTCCGCGTTAATCAAAGATTGATGTCCTTGATTCTATTTGACAATAATTTACATAAAAGCTGTTGTTGTTTCCTTCATCCGAGGTCGGGACAGCAGACTAAGCTTTTCGACCTCACGTCTTCGGGGAATTCCAAGATTTTAATCCCCTCTTCGGACATTGGTTATTTTTTTTACCTGTGACACTGTCCGCCCCGCCCTGTTCTGATGATCTTGTCTATGGTCAACAAGCCAAACCCACACGGAATTTCCCAAGTGTTTTCCTTCATTCAGCTTCAGAGATATAATATGACATCCGTCATTTTGCTTTTCTCAGAGGAATGTGCCCATGAGCGAGTCATATTATGTGTACGTATACTGTAATACAAGCTTCAACAGTGTAAAGGGGAGATAGAGAAAGCAACGTAGGAAGAATAATATCGTAGTGTGAGGAAGCCTATAGAAAATGTTGTCTGTATCTCTATCTCTGTCTCTCATCTTTTACTCTATCCGTCTGTCCTTCATTTTGGCTGTCTGTTTATCCATTTGTCTCACTGCCTGTCTGGCTGTCTCTTTGTGTATCTGCCTGTCCGTTAGTCAGTCCGAATGTCTCTTACCATCACTCTCCGTCTCTTTCTTTCTCTCTCTTCTATTCTCTCTCTCTCTCTCTCTCTCTCTCTCTCTCTCTCTCTCTCTCTCTCTCTCTTTCTCTGGCTCTTTCTCGCTCTCTTTACTTGTCACTTCAGATTAATTCCCTTTCATAAGCTCTAAAGGGTATTTTTAGGCAACTCTTTTGATTAATGGTTTAGAAAGTTTGAAGTAAGTCACATCTCGTTCAGATAGCAAAAGAGTTTGCGTTCTTTGCGAGTAACGGTTTCTACGCTTTGCATAATATGAGAGTTAATTTGCAAAAAGCAACAGAAAAATTGAAGATCAAAATATATTTTACGTTGTTGTTGTTTTTATTTGGAAAGGCTGGTTGAAGAGGCTGTACATCTACTAAGATAGACATGTTGGTATCTGTTTTTATTGTGTGTTTTTTTTTATTTGGTCAGCTATTTCTGAAATGTTTTTCTTAAATAAAATGGCATACATATATTATTATAGCAGGGCATAAGAAATCTAAATCCTGGTTTCTCCTTAAAATCATTATTGTTGGGATAAAAATTATTACAGGGCTCAACGGTACTCTGAACTATTGGTTTGATAGAACCTATGAATATGCTGGTGCTGTTCAAAACAAAAACTCACACGAAAAACGCATGCAAACAAGAAACCAATGGTATTATCCTCTCTCTATTTCAAAAGTAAGCACCTCTTACAGAAAATCAACAATATAGTCAGTCAAATTATGGTTCTGAAGTACTAGAGTTTTATTCGGGTCAGTAGTTAAAACGAACAGAACTAAATAGAATGTAAAAGTCATTAAGTGTAACACCAAATGGCATAATTTTTTTCCTGAAGGAGGTAAAAATAAACAAACCATACAGTCAAACAATTATAACAAAATAACCTGGCAGTCAAAAGCATACTATATTTTTACAACATTTCATGCTCAATCTAGCCTAGATAAAATTCTGACGTCGTGAGATATTTAACTGTTCATGTACGGCATCAAGACACAACAATCCAGATTTTAAAAAAAAAGAAAGAAACATAAGCACTGCAAATTAATAGGATTGATATTAATACATGTACTCCTTTGTATACGAAGGAGGGACAAATTAACGCAGCAATAAGTTAGCAATGGCACTTGAACAGAAATTTACATACAGAGCAATAAATCAACAATTTGACTAAAGACACACACACACACACACACAGACACACACACACACATACACACGCACATTCTCTCTCTCTCTCCTTCTTTCCCTCTGTCTCTCTCTCTTACACACATAAACACAAACACACATTTACAAAAATTAAGACCTAGTTGTTCCTCCAATCTGAATTTTTAACTGCATAGAAATAATCACGTTTGAAATTTGATGGGGGAATCATCTGCCCCAAATTTTCCAAGACGAAAATCGGGTAATCATGTCAACTAATGGTACTTAAGTTAGGTGAGTAGGATTTAAGAAAACTGCAACCTATTGCAGGTGTCATGAAAGTATGTGCGATAACAGAAATTCGAATTGCAAAGTACATCCTCCTCGTTGTCAATTCTTGAGTCCACCCTTTTCTACTTTTAGTTTATTACCCCCCCCCCCCCCTTATACACGCACAACCCATGTGAGTTACTTTACTTTCACGCACAAGCATAATAAGCAGAGAGGCACAATATTCAGGCACATGTATTAACATAAAATACGACGGTTAAAAAGCAGCAATGCACTATAAATACAGTATTTAACTAAATTAAATACAGCGCTCAAGTTTTTAGACTGATAAGATATATTTTATCTTACAAAGCTAACACTAACAAATGCAACAGCAACAAAGGAACACTGCCAGTTGAGAACTAGTGCACGAACCGATCTCTCTGAGAATAACGCTTGCATACAGAATAAAGAGGCTCATCAACAAAGTTAAATAATCGGGATTCAAATGGAAATAAAACTGAAAAAAATAGAACTTGTAATAATTGTTCAAAATATAATAGGCCTACATATTATTTCATATTATATCTGTTTGACCTTAAAGCAGTGTCACAAATAGGCGACGAAACCGCCTCAGGAATATCGGTAGTACATGACATTTTGATAATACTTATTACGTGATACATTTTAGGAGCTACATATTATCTTCATAGTCCATTTTTCTCTCTTCTTTGACTTGTCCCTTTGCCTTGTGGTACATATCTTTCTCGTGCATGTCTTAACGAAAGCAATAACAATACAAAATAGGTTTGTTGAAAAACAGGTTTTGATTGTTTTCCCCAATGTACCTAAATCACATTCTCTTTATCATTATAATGATCACTCTTTTATTCTCTCTCTCTCTCTCTCTCTCTCTCTCTCTCACTCTCTCTCTCTCTCTCTCTCTCCCTGCCTGTCAACCTTTCGACGACTTTAATAATTTCTTTCATCTTGTCTATATTTCGAATGAACAGATGCTCGTGACGTGAAGCAAGCGAAATTAAATATTATATAAATATAATTTAGGAAACTAAATACAACAAAGAAGAAAAAGAAACATTGAAAAAAAAGAAGAAGACCCTTTAGGAAACCAGCTGCGTCCACCCTTGATAAGGGCCTCAAATCAGCAAAACAATCGTAAGAACAAACATAGAGGCATTAAGTCCATTCAGACCAGCATTCATAAACATTAAGTTGTTAGCTTAGGGATCGCCATAATATTTGGAATTTCCTGCCTTGAATAATATGCTCCTCGTCCACGTCAGTCGAAACTCGAATTTCGGCGTTGAATTTCATAACCTCACCTCACGTGTCACAGAAAAGGGACTAAAGTGTAACTTAGTGACTGTTTTTGTCCGGATCTCCACTTGGAAAGACATCTTGCTACGAAAAAGAAACATTTTCGATTTCGTTAAAACCCTGACATAATTATTTGCCACAAGCCACAATAGCCTTGTTATTCTGGCACAAGGGAGAATCGTTGGGACTTGTCTACGAACATCAACAGCAGTTCGTCCTTATAAAACTGTTTCAATCAATTTCTAATTTCCCCTCAAGTTGAAATTGTAGTAACTAAAGCTCACACCTTTAAAATTCAACTTGCAAGAAAATAAGAACTGTATGAAAGCAGTTGTTGGGTGACGAATTGATGACGAAAACAACGTCCTTCAATTAAATAATCGCCAGACACAATAGTTGCATCATGCCACTTGATAAATTAAACGTCTCATAGTTTGTTTTACACTTCATCCATGACCAGCATCCACCACGGCAATCGGCCATTTCGTGCCCGCCCGTATTGCTGTTGAGACTGTTGCTGCTGCTGTTGAAATTGACCGTTGTACCCGTAGTTTTGTTGGTAAGGAATTTGCTGGAATTGACCCTGGTAATTTGGTAGCCAGTTGATTCCTGGGTTGTTGTAGTAAGGGTATTGGTACATTGGGTTGCCCTGTTGGTTTTGGTAGGGCCAGTTGTAGTAGTTGTAGCCGGGTGGGTAAACTGGCTGAACCTGGTTGGTTGGAACTGGAGCTGTGGAAGAGAAAACACGTGACAGAGTTATTTATACAAACGTCACTGAGTCGACTTTTTGGGGGGAAACATATGAGAAACGCACTCACACGATCTAGAACAGAAGATTTCAAGCATATAGAGACTTTAAGTTTATAAAAGAGGGGGAGAAAGGTAAAAGAAGGGAGAGAGGGAGAGAGAGAGAGAGAGAGAGAGAGAGAGAGAGAGAGAGAGAGAGACAAACAGAGAGAGAGACAAACAGAAAGAGAGAGAGAACATTATTAGATGGGTTGATAGGTAGGTAGGGATAAAGAAAGAGGGAGAAGGAGCAAGTGCTGATATCGTAAGTAGTGGGATAGAAGAACGACTGTGACTATAAACAAGGTCTGCCATATTATGACAGAATTACCACTATCTTTCAAAATGTAAAACGAGTGTTGAAAGAGCATGTTAAGTTACTCATTCCCTCTCGATTTAAAGCAACCTACTGAACTGCAATACGGAAACACTTGTTACTTCAATTAGTGAAATGAAAAGATCTTTTGCGCGAGTAGTATAATGATAGAATTCAGACTCCTCTACCTTTTAAAATTTTAATATATTAATTTCCAATCAGGATACACAGTGTGTAAAAAAAATGATCTTAATGTTTAGTTTGTTTGCACTTTAGTTTTTACACTCCTTGAAATTCTGTTAAGTCATATTAGAGGCGGGCAATTTTTACTCGGCCTTTCAGGACCGACCCAGACTGAAAGGGAAACAATATCCCTAAAGAAAGTCTGCGCCGTTTGTCCAGCGTGGGATCTAGCTCCCGTCCTCTGCACTGTATTTAGGAGAAGAAGGCGAAGATCTTAACTGTTTCATGTCATGTACTGTTATGACCTGTTGAATCTATCCCCACATGAACAAATATCTAACTCACCTTGTGTGGTTGTTGTTGGTCTTGTAGTTGTTGTCGGCTTTGGCGTAGTGGTAGTTGTTGTCGGAGTTGTCGTCGTTGTTGTAGGTCTAGGTGTTGTGGTTGTGGTTGTTGTCGTGGTGGTGGTGGTGGTGGTCGTCGTCGGTTCTGGTGTCGTTGTGGTTGTTGTTGGTAATGGCGTTGTGCTGGTTGTCGTCGTTGTTGTTGTCGTCGTGGGCGGTGTGGTGATGCTGAGAGGTGTGGCGTTGGAGTTGTCGATGTTGGTGTCCACTCCACCGGCCACCGAGTCGTCTGGCGTGAACTCCATGTTGATGTTGTTGCTGTCTGGGGCGCCAAGTTCAGGGGTCACACACACTGGAACGATACGAGGAGGTCAAGGTCAGGGGGTTGTTTGTTTATGTGCTTTGCTTTATTGTTTTGGGTTTCACGACTTTTTCAGGCCAGCTGAGTCCTTATTTCTACTACATAAAACTTTGTGAAAAGTGTGTGGTGAAAATGTTATCTTTCAACCGGTGAGGCTTATTGTTTTTTCGCTTTGCAAAATTTCGAAGATATGAGAAACAGATGATAAAGCTAGATACCATAAAGTTATCTCGTCGCCTTGATTAACTACTCCCTCTCTTTGGAGTACATAAAGACATACATATTATATTGCAAGCAACATGTGAGGAGCGCTTGTTTTGCAAAGCTAGATCTAGATTCTAGATAAATATTATATGGAATTTTTTTTCAGCATCGATGAATTGACCCAAACTAACAAGAGAAAAACAAAAAACAAAGAAAAGAAGAAGAAGAAAAACTATAAACGTACTCAGACTCACAGAGAACTGATGACTGTGGTGTATTAACCTAATGGTTAGACTCTAGAGGACGCAGAGACCACCACCACCACTCTAAAGAGAGTTGGTTGTACTGAGTTGGTACGGTTTTGGGTGCTTTCTTTTTGTCGTTTGCTTTGGTTTTAAACCCGTAGTATAATACTATAAATCATTTGTTAGGCGGACTTCTTACATTTCTCAACCTTGACTCGGAGGATCATGATACCGTTTCTAAAAAAATGGAGATCTTGTTCCAGTGTGGAGATCGAGCTCCCATCCTCTGCGAAATAGCCTGAGAGTCTAACCATTGCACCACAGTCATCAGTTCCCTGTGAGTCTAGGTAGGTTTATAGTTTTTCTTCTTCACTTTTTCTCCTGTTTTTGTTTTTCTCTTGTCAGTTTTGTTCAAGTTATTGAAGCTAAAAAGAAAATACATATATTTATCTAGCTTTGCAAAACAAGAGCTCCACACATGTTGCTTGCCATGTAGTCGTATTTATATTTCTATTTAATTCATTTTAGTTTAGTTTAAACGTTCAACACGGGTGTGCCTATAGAAAGGATTCAAATTTAAACTGAAGGACACGTAGTTTTGTACTAGATTAGTCAGAGAGTGTTTATATATCGGTTTGTTTGTATATTTTGTTATATCGTTTATTCGTCAATGTTTTATGTCTCATCTCATTCCATAACGGTTTTTTAGCAACTATGTCGCCTGGGCACAAAACCATTATCTCAACCGGCGCTGTGGTGTAATGGTTAGGCTTTTCGCCTGTCATGCGGAAGACCCCGGTTCGATCCCAAGCGCGGGCGATCTGGGTCTTTTTCTGCTGGGATTTGTTCCCTCTCAGCCCGGGTTGGTCCTGACAGGCAGTAGGGTCAAAGTAGCCCATCTCTTAAATAACCTTACCGTGTTGCAGGGGACGTAAAACTGGTAACCAAACCAAAGTCATTATCTCAGTGCTGACACACGTGGGACATAATGTGACATGACCTTAATGTCCAAACCATTCATTCTCGCACCAACTGACACCGGCCTGATCAATCTTACCCTTGTTCTCTAATGCCAGCAGGTGGTTGGTGGGGCGACTGCGACATTAGCATTCATTTTTTCTTCTCCTTTTTGGTGAATTGAATGTCCGGATAAACGAGTATACGTATCCAAATTAATCTAATACAGTTCAACCTGCAAAAACAACCACTTTCCATCGACCCCCAAAATACATTCCCTCTATACATTATCCCTCTCTAAGACGACTAAATGTCTAAAAACGGCCACTTTCTTCTCGATATTGATTGGTCGTCGTAGACAGGTTTAATGGTACAGCTTTGCATTTTTAAAGATCTATCGTGAGCCTATGCACCAATAAGCACCAACAAAGTTTCGACTTTCGATTTTACACATCTATACCGACTCGTTCTAAAACGGAAAGCAAGCAAACATCAAGTAGTTATCTGCTAAGATCAAAGGATAAAAAACGAGTCAGAAATTTGTGCTAGGGGGAGTCGTCTGATATGGACCACCTGCTAATGTCGGCCATTCTGCTTTCGAAAGATGTTTTTATAAAAATGTATCACTTTTGCAAACATCAAAACGTTTTGGCTCAATGCAACATTTTCGTGTTTTGAAAGAAGAAGGATTCAAATTCGGCTACTCTCCCACGCATATTATTATTTATTTAGTAGTTTATCAGAGCTCAAATTCCGAGTTGTAATTATAAGCATAAAGTGAGGCATAGATAGATAGATAGATAGATAGATAGATAGATAGATAGATAGATAGATAGATAGATAGATAGATAGATAG
>JAUKPP010254652.1:0-12351 GCA_032273245.1 Phyllaplysia taylori
CCCCCTCCCCCCTCCCCCTTTATTGCCCTCTGCCTCTTTCTTTACTGCTGATTCAATTTTCATTTTACAGTACAGGACTTTTCCCAATCCCCAAAAAATTCTGACCCAGGAGCGCAATTTTTCGAATTTTTGAGAAACACACACATAAGCACTTCATCTGAATGCCACTTTCATAGTGAAAGTATGGAGAAGTTAAAAACATACATTTGAGAACGAACTTTTTCAAAAATAAAAAAAAATAATAACATGCAAATGCTGGTCTGTATCATTGATTATGCCAGCAAAGCACACAGTTGAGATCGAGACAAATTTTTTAAGCCCTAAATGGTCGAAATCGGTTAAGTAATTAAGTCTGGAGCCTCGACACAGAAAAAAAATGTTAGATATACTTCTGGACAACTTAGCATTCCAAAGCTAAATTGTTATAGACTGTAAAACCCACATATGTACACGTAACTAGAAAGGTTGTGTTTCTTTGATATTAAATAGTTCATTCCGCAACGTTGTACTTTAGCTAGAAAAATCCAGCGTTATTTTCATTTTCATGCTGTGCATTGGGGCAGCAGTTTCTCCCCCCCCCCCCCTTCTAGTACAGGAAAACCCTGGGTTTTTCCAGAGGAGGTAAGCTGTATTTTTAAGTGTTAGGGACAACTCTATGAATGTAGGAGCCCATACCCTTAACACTTGTAAAGCATATCTAGTGTTATCAACAAGGTAAAGTGATCAGTACCCTCGTGATTTGACTCTACCAGCTTGCCATACCTCTCTGTGCTGCTTCGTCCTCATAGTGAGCTGCTGTGTTTCCCCACACAGGGGGTGAGGATAGCTGCATGTTGGTCACTTTCACCTGGACACTAGGCTTGTAGTGACCAATACCAGGGAGACCCGAGTCTAGAGCAGTCAGTGGCGGCTGACCCTGAGAGGAAAGCAACCATAACATATCAATCTGGGAAGGTTCAACAGGCATGGCTCCGACCCCTGTCGGAGATGGACATAAAATTTGGAGGTCCCATCTTGTAAATGACCTTACAGCGTTGCATGGGGCGTTAAACTAAAACCAAACCAATAAGCAATGCCAGTTGAAACAGAAATTTCTTAACAATGCAGTGTATTGTTCATATACTCAATGTGTGAAATTGTAATTCCTTCCAGCTACTGAATAGGTCATCAAAACATAAGCACTTTCATCATCATCATTGCTTTTCTCACTCTAGTCCCGGGTAAAGGGCTCTTACAAGTCCTTACAAACACTTTCCCTTTTCCCTTTCCTGGACTAGCGACTTGATATTATTCTGTCTTTCCACTTTTCTTTGTAGCTTCACAAACTGAACAAATTATGCACAACATACACACATGACTCTCACCGTAATCATCTGAGTTTGGTCTGAGTAATAAAGCTCAGCTTTGTTCCGCTCCTCCTCAGTGATGAGAATGCCATCAATGACTGCCAGTCTCGGCAGACGGTGCACTAGGACAACACGGTGCATGAGTCTTCGTGCCACCTAGCCCAGATAAAAATAAGTGTGAGGCCTAACTAATAAGCATACACAAAAAATATTGATGTAGCACATATACACAGCTCAGTTTCACAACATGATAAGAAGGTCACAGTGCAATATAGAGCAAATACAAAGAAACAGCCGAGCACAAACAAGATGTATCTTGTATCAAGGAAAAAGTATTCTCTTGAGCCATCGTACTAAGACAATAATAATAGCCAGATATTGTTTAAATCAACACATAGAGAAAAAACATGTGTGGTAGGCCTACATGCCCTGAACCAACAGGCGGTTTACAATATTTTGCAGCAGGAAGGAATGCGCCCCAAAAATACCTATTGATTGTGCTATTTGCCACCCTGAAAAGTTTCATCCCTAATTTCTTATATTATTTTGAACAAGCTAAGAAAAGATTAAATAAATAATATATCACCGATCAATAACAATTGTCTGCAAAGAAGCTGCTGTACAACAGCAAAAACATTGATGCAGAAACTGATCACTTGAGTTCAATATGTTTAGTACAAGACCTCTAAAGTGACCACAATGGAAGAGAGGAGAAATTCAGTCCTTACAGCATTATTGACCAGTGAGATCTCCACCAGGTTATGTAACGTGTCCAGTCGGTCAAGCTCCACCAACTCTTGGATGCGGTTTGAACCGAGGTAAAGACGCAACAAGTTCTCCAGACATCCCAAGCCCACCAGATCCCTCAAGCGGTTCTCCTCCAGGTGCAACTCCTGAATATTATCAAAATATAACAGGCTACATGTATCTTAACATGGAATGGGGAAAACTGTGCACTATATTTGTTTAGTTGAGGTTTTACAGAAGTAGGAGCAGAGAGCACACAAACCACCTACAATCATGTATAAAAATATGATGAAGTAATTATTTAGTCAGCAGCGCAGGTCGCTGTTTATGCTATCTCACACTAAGCTTATGACTTGGTTTCTGGACAAAGATCAATTGAAGTTAAAAAAAGAAGGGGGGAGGGGGTGGAAGATGTAAGTTTTTTATTTGCCTCTCGGTAATAGTAATATTTATCTTTCACTTCCATCTTCTACCTAACCTCAAATTACAACAATGATATTTATTATGAGCAACTCCCTACTTCTTAGTACTGTTGTCAGCATAATTTTAACAATATATTACTATTAACTAAGTGAAAGGGATGATTTGTTCTCCTCTGATGCATGCAGAAAAGAGTACCTGAAGGTTCCATTGGTTTATAAAGGAATATTCTGACAATTGCTTGATTTTATTCCTGTCCAGTACAAGCTCTCGTAGGTCATGAAGTCCATCGAGCCCTTCGACTTTTGTGATCTCATTTCCTATGGAGAAAACAAATTGCAATTGTAAAATGGATTCCTTTAGTACATCATTTTCTCTTCCACTAAGAATAGATTAGTACATTAAATGCTTGTCAATGCACTGACCCATATTTATCCATGTCAACAGACCAGAGCTTCTGTTCAGCAAAAAAAAAAACAGGCTTACCACCTTGGATATATGTTCCCTGGAAATTTGTGCATTTCTTTATACAAGTCATGGTACTTACTTCAGCTTCCTAATGTCTGCAAATTTGCATAAAAATTTTGAAAGTCTTCTAGTTCCTCTTAAGTTTTGAACAGTTTTATTATTGCCCAGTGCATACACAACACTGTACCTTGAAGGAATAGAGCTTTCAAAGACGGCAAACGACTGAGTTGTAAGGCAGCCATGTCTTTGATTCCATTGTACCTGTGAGAGAAGCAAATATGCCAGTGTTAGTGTTTGAAAGTTTCCTGAGCTTTGTATTGTACACAAGGTTTTTAACATGAAATGCTTCAAAGAGCTTGGTCAAAATTATTGCAAGGTGATAAATCAGTTTGGTTGGGTTTGGTTTTGGTCTAACGCACCTTGCAACACTGTGAGGTCATTTATGAGGTGGAGCCTCCAAATTTTATGTCCATCTCCAATAGGACCAGGATCGGAGATAGAAAACTCTGAAAAAAATCCAGTGAACCTCCTGGGGTTCGAACCACCTCCTTTGTAGGCCTGCGCACTATGAATCAGCCACAGATGCCACTGATAAATGAGTGTAAAATGGGAATGGTAAAAGCTTTGTGGTTCATACACCCATCTCTCTGGTGATGACTATGCATGTTTAAAATGTGTGATGCTTGCATGCGTCCAAGCATTTGTAATTGTGTGTGTACATGTTTGCGTTTGTTTATAATTCATTTGTCTTTGTTCCTTAGAATGTAAATATTTTTACATATAAGTGGAAAGACACAGCTATTTCTCGGTCCTATCTTTAATGTGAATTCAACTTTGCTAGAAATGTTAGATTAATTAAAAACAAATAAAGAGAACTTGTTGCCACATTTCTTTGTGTACAAGAAAGACAGAAGTATTGATGATGTAACACAGATAATGAAAAGAACGTAGGCTTACCCAAGATGCAAAACTTCAAGATTTTCCAACACAGGTGCACAATTCTCAGCAAAGTAGTCCACATTCTTACTGGGGTAGTTGCTGCCAAATCTCTTGGCACTCTGTAAGCTTGGTGTGGTTTTTGACTTAGGAACAATGCACTCAATATGGTTGTGATTCAAACACAGCACCTGAAATAGGAATATTGTATTTTGTTATGTCATGATTCAACGGGTCCCTTTACATTACAATCGTCTCTGTCAAAGCCCATGCCATACAAAGACATGCTCTGCTCAAACACACGCTTTTGTCATGTGAAGAAATTTGTTCAGTTATAATGTTTTTATTGATCTCGTTAATGTAAATGTATGCATAGTGTAAATGCACAAGTACCAGGCATTTAGGCAGAGAGTTTGTTTATCCTCTTAACAAACTGCTCCATACCAGGGATTTTAATTTTACAGAGTAAAACACAAAAAACATAATACCTGATATATTTATCATTTTGAATTTCACTTGCCGTTGAGCACTGAAGTACTCTGGTGAACAACGTTTAATCATTTTAATAAATACCTATCTGAGCGCAGGCAAAAACCCTACTAGCAATGTTATCTTCCTTACCACTTATCGCACAGACATGTTCAAACACACTCAATATATTATCCACACAGAGACAGACACACAAGCAGCTGCAGTGTGGTGAAGAATCACTTTGTCATCTTCCTTTCACCATAAAATAGACAACTTGGCAGTTTAGATTTATGAATCTAAAAAGTTGTAAAATTTTAATAGAACAGCCCCCGTGGAGGTGTGGGGCCCCCACCAGGGGAAGCAAAGAATGGCACCTTCCGCTCTGATGCATAGCGTGGTACTGTACAAGGCGGCAAAAATGCATCACAACTGAAGCCACTCTTCTCAGTTTAAACAACAAGATTACCCATCGAAAACGGAACATGGTTGCCTGTATGGCGTGGGGACCCTGCAGTGCACTTGTGGAAACACAAGCCACTGCAGGATAAATAGGCCATGTACGTAAAATTCAGTCATTGTGACTTTCTCCTGAGTTTTAGCAGGGGATCGCAGAAGAAGAAAAAGAAGATTAGAATAGATCTTTTTCTTTCTTATGAAGATAGAGCCAGCGGTAAAAGCTTGTTGCTAATTGTCAGAGCAGTGAGAAACTTGGCTTGCACTTACCCTGAGATTGACCAGATGTGTGAGTCCTGTGAACGACTGGAGGTTGTTATGTTCCAGGTTCACACTGAAAGGAAAATAACAATACGTCTGTCAATACACAGATACACAGGCAGCTCTTTCATCATCAATGGCATGTATATATGGATCTGGTCTTTTATTCTTTAAAGGGATTTGATAGATGTAAATACATAGGTCTCACCTGGAGAAATAGACAACAAAAGCTCTGACAAGTTGTGCTTTTGAAAGGGCGCACAAATTTGCAACCATTCCACAATGAGTAGATACTCTACTACAGTGCACTATTAAGCTTAAGCAAAGGTTTGATTATGGTTACACTGTAAAAATGTCATTGGAAAAAGGAAAAAGTTGAAACGTTAATGTACATATGAAGTCACAACAGTTTTAATTGATAATATGCTCAGTTGTGTTTAGAGCAAACCTGTTGCATAGAATGTGGTGAAAAGAAATGGGGTGCAGGAATTATCTTTTTTTCATCGTATTAATATATAATCATAGCAACTTATAGAATAAACCTCGTCTCTATAAACCACCAGCAATGATCTCAGTTTTTTATTCTGTAACCTTCCCTAATATTGTATCTAATACTGGAGAATTACTGTTTCATGTGAGACAAATATTGCTGAAGGTTCGACTTACCTTCTCAGATTAATGAACTGTTCGCCTGTGCCCAAGTCCACTGTTCTGATAGCACAATTTGGCAAGTCCAGTTCTCTAACCTCTAAAAATGCAGAGTGTCCAAGTTTTTCCGCGATGAAGTCTGGGGTCAACCTCCCACCAAATGTGTCTTTTGCCATGTTGCCTTCATGAGCTTCCTGTTCACAACAAATAATATATTTAATGAAATAATCTTGAAGAACATCTATTTCAAGCCTTGGAACTAAGTTATTTTCAAAATACAATAACTTTTTCTGTTAATAAATTTACAGCCCATCAATCACAATTAATACTACGATTAAAAAACCCCCAAACAATAGAGGCCTACCATGCGTAATAACCTCAAACTTATAACTTTCCTCTTCTTTCATAGTGGCTTAATGGGGCGATAAATATGAAGAAAAAAAAATGGCTTGGATGAATGGGTAACTAAGTAAACTTTGCCAATAAACAATTTTTAATCCCCCCCCCCCCCCCCCCTTACACACACAAACCCCACATATTATACATATTATATACCCTTTTGATAATTTCAATGTGGGACAAATATATTGCTTAACAAAGTTGAGAGTTAAAAAAGTTGAGAGTTTGAGGAAAGGAATATGTGATGATACTTTGTAAAGGTTTCATACTACTATTCACTTTGTAAGCTAATCTATTTAAGTGCCAGGAAGTAAACTAGATAGAAAGAACATATTCAGAAGGTGCAGACGACACCAGAGGACCCATTAACCCCACAATGTGTGATGAGAAAACTGTACAGAATGAAATAATGAAAGAAACATGCTGCACTGAGCTAATCTGAACAGTAAATAGCAGAACTTAAACGAACCAAGTAAAATAAAATAAATCCACATCCATCTTAGTTAACTCACTGAGCCCTAGAGCCCAGGGCCATGGTATCTCCTGTACCTATATTTTTATAAGACACAATTCAAGTGGAATATTTCTACAGAATGAGTCAAGGTCAGGGTCAGAGCATTTGCCCTTTAACTCAGTCAATTATCTTGCTATGTGCCCCAATCAGCTATTTTGGGTCAAGGGCTGAGTGAGTTAAAAAACAACAACTAGTAACAATAAAAAACCAAAATAGGTCAAACAACGATTACATGGGGTGATATGAAGAAAAGACTAACCAACCCAACTAGCATAATAAATTTAATACAGTAATATTCCTTTTCCATTGTGTTCACCCGTATCTAAAAGACTGATAACTCACAGGGTTTTCATGATTTGAGAGGCCATGCAGGAAAACTCAACATAAGTGGCAGGAAAAAGAAAAGGTAGGCGGTTTTTTTCTAAAATGTACAACTAAACTGTCTGCAAACAGTTCTCTGCATTTGTTGATTTCATTCAGTCAATTAAAAATTATTTTCTCCACTAAAAACAAAAATTAAAGCTAAAATAAAAGAAAACCAGCAATAATAGTGACAAATAATTTTAGTCATAAGCTCAACGGATATTTGAATCAAGATCTATATACTGTGACGACTGTCAAAAAGCTTTTTATATAACAGTGTGCTCACTCTCGAGGGGAAGAGCTGTGGATTCTCAGCCCAATATATTTTATAGAAAAGTATTACAAGGAAAAATTTGTGGACATATTTTACTATGATATGATATCATAAAAGCATAAGCACGCACACTCAAATGCACACACATACGCATACATTCAGATACACACACACTCACATATATCCACATACTCAACCAATTTTGCGCACACTGGTGCATAAGTGTAATGCACCAACAAGAGCACACATGAAAACTTGCGTGAGCACATTTACTGCCAGACTCTTGACACACAGTGCATGCCCTGGAGGCCTACAAGCGTGCTGCACTCAGGAGAACAGTCTGCTCTCTTGTCTGATGACAAGACATTTCCCTATGGCAAGGGTGACCTATGACTTATGAACATACACATTTCACTGTCGCAGTCAACTTTCCGTACAAATTAACTTCTCATCAGCTGCCAGTACGTAGCTCTCTCAATAAATGACAATTTGAGGCTCACATTGCACAAAAAATCTTCAATGTGCCCAACAAATTCATAGGCTATCTAATTTGTCAGTCAAGGACCTTATGATCTCTTACCAGGAAATTCTAAGCAACAGATCTAGACATGTGTGTTTGCATAGCTAACCCAGCATTACAAAAACAAATTAAAGTAACAGGCAAGGAATGCCTGCTTGTTTGACATTTTCGTGAATTGAAGCTTTGCGTGCTCAAGTTATCTATGTTCGACTTTGGCAAAACTTAGACAGTTTAGAATTGAAATTGATTGAGATAAACAGTTGCCAAAGAGGAATAAAAATAACTGTATTAATTTTTTATTCTAATTTGTTACTTGCTCATGGTTTTAGGGGCAAGAGAGAATTTGGGTTCAGGGAAAATTTTATGCTTACACAGAAAAGAATTGATAAATTTCAAAGAAGGTGATTGCCAGTTGAGATTTTCCTCCATGTAAAAATGGCAAAAATAATGTACAAGAGAGGGTTAAAAAATTGTTGAAAGTACAATAGACTCATAGCACAATAAATTTACACAACATACAAAACCCAAGCATAAACTGGCAAAAAGTCTGCCGAGAAAGGGGAAAATTGTGAAGCTCATGAAAAACCTGTGCTTACAACCTCTTTTGATGAATTGTTCAAATCCAGAATGAGGAGATCTAAATCTGCTTGTGATTTTTGATAAGAAGCAATTTCCTTCCTCAGGTTTTTCAGAACCTTGACATCAAAAGCAAAGTTTTTGGAGTAAGTGTTAATTACTTCACAGGTATAAACATACATAAAAAACATAATGAGATTAATGATGAACTACACTTTGAACAAAATTCTGTTGGGCAGATTTTGATGAGATTTCTTCTTTTGGAGAGAGGCAGAAGATCTCACAATCGATAATTTTTAGCAGTTGTAGTGAGTTTTATTTTGCCCTGGAACATATAATTTTCACAAAATCTTCTGTACAATAATGAATATTTGCTGTTAGTAAATACAAGAACAGTGTAAGATTTAATTCCATCTGAAGGAGCATCTTTCTCTACATGGAAATTCTGAGCAGTCTGATGAGTGTTAGGCTTAAATTTATTTTCCATACTGCCACCAATACAACTTAAGGTTAAATACAAAACTTAAAAATTTAACCTTTTTCAAAGGTAATATGTTAAATCAGATACGCCAATTTAGGCCTACCAAATTCAGATTGCAGTGTTAGTACTACAAATGAAATGAAGAGAAATGAAAAATAGATTTCATCCTGTACAGTTTTGTGTGTTCAGTACAAGATATAAATTATTGTAACCCCTTTCATTTCTACAATTAAACAGTAGAAAATAGCAACTTACAATTGCTGTCCCATCCAAAGCCTTGAGTGAGCGTAGATGGTAGATGACAAACAGTCTGTAGTTATCCACCTGAGATACCATGGGGTTGCCGTACATGTCCAGTATGACCAGGTTGGGTAACGACTGACGGGGAGCAAATAAAGAAAGAACACTTACTGATGGAGATTACATAACTTAGCAGCAGGTCTTTGACACTTCAATGGTACCAAAATGCACCAGACAAAAACTCTGGAAAGACAATTTTCCTTCTCTATCAATTCATCTTCGACAAAATACTCTGAAAATATTCAGTATCTTACTTTTATTTGAATTTTCCAATAATCTTTAAAAAGTGCTACATGATTGTGGTCTCAGAGGTATTCACCACAGCAAGATGTTCAGTCCTGGACTAAATATTTTCCTAATCATCTTTCCAGCAGATTTATCCCACATTTCAATGCATCTCACACACGTCTACTAAAAGGTCCAGATGCTAGAACATAACACTTCATGGTCACATTGTCTGAAAGACACGCGTGGCCAGCTGTGAGATGATTGCATTTCTCAGGCTTGGCGCATGCATGTATCAAGTGACTGGATGGGCAAATTTGGGTCAATGCATATGTATATCCACAGAGTAACTACAAAGTGTTAAAGAAGCTTCCTAGCATAGAAACATGAGCCCCAGTTACCTTGAGCAGGAAAACCTCTCTGATGTTGCTGATGTCGTTGTTGCCGATGTAAAGCTCTATGAGAGCCGTTACCCTCTGGAGACCTGATAGACTGGTCAGATTGTTGGACTCGAGGGACAGGGAGGTCAGGGAAGTCATGTGTGCCAGGACCCCTGTGTTGAGTGAGGCCAAGCAGTTGTGGGAGAGGTCAAGCTTCTGGATGCGGGTCAGTTTGTTCAGGCCTTCGAGGTGAGCAATGCAGTTGTTACTCAAAGACAGCTCTAAGATCTGGGTGCAACCATCTAGACCCTGGGGACAATGCAAAGATTTAGAAAAGTGATTAAATACCCATCAAAATTAAAGCAGAGACTTTTTGTAATGAACGGAAATAGTTTTGATGAATTTGATTTGTGACTCCATTAGGATTTAAATATCTGTAGTTTTAAAGTATCAAGACTGAATGTTTGTAAAAAGCCACTATGATGTATTTTAAGTTTCAAGCATTCACATTCTCATATAATTTTCTCAAATTGAATGAATATGTGAATGAAAATGCAAATATATTTATCAATTCTAAATTCCAAATTTAATGTTCCCTGAGTAAACATAAGTGGACAAGATACACTTTGTTCCCTCTATGACCAGTGGCTACATTGGCATTGACTGTTGGTTTTCTTTATTAAAGAGTTAACAAATCATCTCCATCAAAGTCACACAGTGACATATGTTTGAGCTGACATTTTTTATGCTCAAAACAAAAATCAAATTGCTTCACCTCTATGCGTGTGAGGTCGTTGTTGTTGACCGACAGCCACTGCAGGCTCTCCAGTCTGTCTAGATTGGACAGTTTGGTGATGTGCTGGCTGTCCAGGTTCAGAGTTGTCACCTGAGGGAAGAGTGCACACAGTCACTACTTAGGCTCTGGATGAAGTCATTTTTGTTATTATCTCGAACTGGCTTTTCATGCAGATGAAATCTCTGTTAAAAATCTGTGTATAACCTATTTCATTAGTTTGATCTATGTGCTATTAAAGAAGTTTGGCAGTAAAGAAAGCTTACATTCTGGAATAGAGAAATGAAGGGAAATTATGGCTTGCATTGGTCACAGGTATTCAAAATTAAAATCAATAATAGATACAGCTATTCTTGATTAAAATCCGACGAAAAGTGGTTTTCTGAATTTTGGATTATACCCTGATAGTGAAATGCAACGCCATTCTTAATGAACTCACCTGGTTGTACCAGCTTGCATCATTCTCACTGGCCTTCATGGGCTTGTGTCGGCTCACCGTGGTGATGATATGAGCTGATGTCCCGAGAGACAGCGATCTTGGCACAGTCGAATCAATGCGGGAGTGAGTAAGAAGAGACAACTGCGAAATTCTCGAGCCAGCAGCGCATCTGAATGCCAAAGCTGCCTCCTCCTGCTCCACTCTCTTTCCATCAAGAATTTCTAAATTCTTCAGTCGTCCTATGGCTCTCAAGCGAAGATCCACTGCCTACAAAAATGATGCATAGAAAAGTCAATTCTAGAATGTGAATGCATTAATCATTCATTAAGTTCCTCAAAAAACATTTCTTTGACTTTGTTGATGAAGAAAGAGAAGGCAAACCCATCAATGAGGATCAAGAAATAGAAAAGCAAAAAATAGAACCTACCTGCATCCATCATCATGAGGATCTAAGAGACATAAGATATATCAAACTGTTCAGATAGTGGAATGTGGAGTAATGGTTAGGCTCTTCACCCATCAGGCAGAGTATGGAGGTTTGATCCTGATGCTGGATAAGCATTTTGATTTCTCTGTTGGGACGTTGTGTCTCTCTCAACTCTGATTGGCAACGACAGGCTGGGTTGAAGTAGCCCACCTCTAAGATGACCTTATGGTATTACAAAGGAGGTAAAATCAAAACCAAACTAAAACAGTTCAGTAAAAAAAAACCATACCTTCAACCACAGGTTACTGCGCATGTCCAAGATTTTGAGAGGGCCCAGGTGTTTCCTCAGAATGGAGAGTTCTTCCCTTGTGTTGGTGAGTCTGTTCCAGGATACATTCAGGTCAACAAGGCTTGTCATGCCCTGAAACAATGAGGAAATCATTGGTTGGGGCTGCTTCAGAGGTCAGCTTGAAATCAAGTATTATTTTTACATGGGATTTGGAAAACACAAGCCCCTAAGATGTACAGACATCATGAGTTTGCTTCTTGTTGATTTAAATCAGTGGTAAGTGTAGTCAAGTCTAGAAGATTTTCTTTTATCTGATTGCCCAGCACATATCATTATCCATGCCGTTGTTTCTTCAGTATGTCATGTCTTGTTTCATTATGTGCTTTGAATGCTATGAAGCAAGGAAATGGGCCATATGAACGATAAAATTAATCTCTCTTGTATAGTATTATTTGAACTGAAATGCAACTATTAAATAATATCATCCACTCACTGCTCTGCATTGAAAAATAAGCAAAACCATGAGCATACAGTCGAACCTGTCCAAGACGGAATCGAAAGGGAGTCAAATAAAGTTTCCGTCTTCCGAAGGTTCCGTCTTGGACAGGGTGAGATGGGGGG
>JAUKPP010254674.1:0-12351 GCA_032273245.1 Phyllaplysia taylori
TTTTTTTTGTGCAACCTCCATTTCATTAAATGTTCATAACTTTTTGTACGTTCGAAGAACGTGGGCTCCACTAGTAAAATAATAAATAAACTGTCAACTGTTTATATGGGTTGAAATGAAACCAAGAAACCACTTTGTATACACATGTATATAAATAGACCAATCCACACTCGTGTAGATAAAATGTGTATTTCTTTTTCAGATATCTTTCCTGTTGAGGTTTCACCCCACTATCGACTCAGTAAGACCATTAGAGCCCAATAATACAGGGAGTGGACGCTATATAAATCTACTCATAATTATTTCAAAATCAAGAAGTAGATTAGGACAACATAGAAACAGGAGGAGACCACACCAGAACCTCCGACAACCACTCACACAAATAGAAGTTGAGGCAATCGTAGCTACCACTAGAACTGAACATTTTTATATCTATCACTTTTGGCACAGCCAAAATAAAATCCCACACTTCAGGTGAAATCTGCTTTTGTGATCCTCTTTGGACAGTGATCATGTGTACTGACTGCCTCTGTTTTGTGACACACTTGCATTTTCTTAAAAGTAATGATGAATTAATAACAGATTGCATTTATATAGCGCATATTCCCACTCGAAAGCAGGTTCTATGTGCTTTACGATCAAATTTAATGGAATAACTGATTGCATTTATAATATACATACACTCTCTCGCTCCCCCCCCCCCCCCTTCCCCTCGCCAAAAAAACAGGCTCCATGCGCTTTACAGTTTACCGTCAACCTTTCCAGGATGGTCCCTGTCCCATAAGATCATAGCCAGTCATTTTCATGATAATAATGGCCTTAGAACCTACTCAGACCCTTTCCGTGGCAGCCACTGTCCTATGATGGTCACTTTTCCCTGTGATATTGAGAGATCAGAATGTCTAGGTTCAACTGTAATTTCTTCCACTCACCAGCTCTGGACGGCTTCTTCTGATCTTCTCTCCAATGTGTTTCCTTCGCTCACGCCAGGATCTGCCGGAAAGAACAGGAATGTGATGGTATAGTTTGTTTTTGCTGGGATACTTCAGTGTAACACACCGCAAGGTCATATTGTCACCAGAACATAGTTGTCCACATAGAGGGCTATATTATTTACATATTTTACACAGGAAAGCAAACGATGGAGAAAATATAAAAAAGAAGGAAGGACAGAAAAGCTAAGAAAAATAAACTGAAAGCAGCTTTGAATGCTGTAACAAAGTATGACGTTAATTTATTTAAAGTTATTTATAGAGGCACCAGCTTCTTTGGCTTTTCAGCCAAGAGTATAAAGTATGAGGCCCATGTGTAACTTTTCCCTACTGGCTGGCACTCTCCATCCACACCATCCATAGGTGAAAGGATGATCTACTTGCACACCCAAGACCACGAGTCAGGTCAAAGAAAGGTATATGAATTCAATCAGGTGAGAAACGGAAACATTACAAGGGAAAGAACTGTATAAATTACTGAGATTTTAGATCTGACAAAGTTACCTCCCATTAACAGAAACAGGAGCACTGCTGGCTCTACAAATAAATATTCTCGACTTTGGTGTCAAAACATCTGAGCAATTAAGCATGAAATTTAATACATAATATTCAGGTGAAGTTTTAAGGCTTTCTTGCCTGCTGATATTAAATAAATCCTGAATTCAAGAAATTCCATAAGATGCTAGTCATTGCATTATGATTGGTTCAGACGGACACAATCCCACAAACACAACTCGCATACAACAGTTGGTTTGAGTTCCACTTCACACGAGTACTTGACCTAACCCAACTAAACAACAGTCATGACCTGGAAGCATTGAGTCTTAACCTTTCAAAATGCTCTCGAAGCCAAGGAGTTTAGAAAGGGTCCTTAACATGACTCGGAAGCGTTGACCTTTCAACTTTTCAAAATGCTCTAGAGGCCAAGGAGTTTAGAAAGACTTCTTGATCCTGACCTCCCTCATCTCTGATTGGCTTGTTTGGCCGACTGTTAGAAGGAAAATCAAACATGTTTGATTTTCGTTCAACTGTTGTGCATCGTGCGAAAATGATTAATTGAACACGGGGGAAACCTGGCCCTGTCGTGGTCATTTGCTCGGTGTTGGGTCACATCGTGTGAACTGGCCATTACTTAATAGAATCTACTGCACTGGATGGTCATATCATTGTACCTGTATTTTTTCACTTCAATTGTTTTGAACCGGAACAGTCGCTCACAGTAACCATGCAAAGTATCAGAATCTGAAAGAAGAATAAAAACAACACTAAAAACTGTTGCATACATAAATCGCTAAAGCACCACCTTAAGGAAATCTTAAAAGGCCTTATCTAATAAAAAACATGTTTGATCTTTGACTAAAATATGGCCTTTAAAAGTGTGAAAATAAGCAACTGATCAACCCACTAACAAATCCTTTGTTGGTTTGTATTTTTCCAGCTACTTGGACACTGTATGGTCATATTGGTGCCAGACATCCCTTGTGAAAGAAAAGATTTGGTTTGGGTTGGTTTGGTTACCAGTCATACGTCCCCTGCAACACTGTAAGGTCATTTAGGAGACGGGCTACTTCGACCCTGCCTGTCAGGGCCAACCCGGACTGAAAGGGAAAAATCCCAGCAGAAAAAAAAACAGATAGTCTGTGATCGGGGATCGATCTAGGGTCTTCCCGCATGCAAGGCGAAGAACCTAACCATTACACCACAGCGCCGGTCTGAAAGAAAAGAAATTATACAGCCAAGAATAGTAACCACATACGAAACATGCTGTATCAAGCCATGGTAAATGACTAACATTACATCATGAGCACATTTCTATACTAATCAGATGGCCTCATTTTCATCGGAATGGGCACGGAAAAAGAAAAAACAAAGAAAAGAAAACACAAATCAAGAGTTCTAAATCAAAAGTCAAGTCCCACGTACCGAGAAGTGATTCCTTAGCCCTCTCCTCCGCCGTCTTAATCTTCACCTCCGCTGTGTGAGCCTTCAACGTTTCATTGGCCGCGCTCTGAGCTGTTGGAAGAGAAAACAGGTGGAAAATGTAAGTTTTCTTCTGAAATTTATATAACTTCACTTTTGTTCCGTTTTCAGAGAAATCATAAACCAAAGTACACTGAGTCACCACAAATATGCGACAAGCTTTGTGCAGGGAAAAGAAGAAAAGGTATGGTGAATTCATCTTTCATGTGGACAATGTACATCCATGAGAATCAGAAAAAAAATTCAGATCATCAAAATATACATGTCACATAACAATCCGATAAAAATTTCAAATGAAAAAAAAAATAATGACAAAAAATGTTGAAAAGTCTAAATGAGTTATACTGGTTTATATAAATTTTTCAAATGTTACAATACCGAGATGAAGATCTGCTATGTCTAATAAATGTCTTGTGCTTCTATCTCTGTCTAATCTCACTTTAAACTCGCAAGAACATAGAGAAATGCCTCCCGTAAAGCCCAAGTTTCCCTTACCATCAGTTGTGTCCCCTGGAGTGCTGTGTTTGACCACACTGACCGCCAGGTTGTGGTCTGTGGGCCAGCCAGTCGCCGAGGACCCGCCTGAGCCATCAACCTTGCGCTGTTTGCCACCATGTCTGTTCTTAAGAGACTCGAGCTTTCTCTTGATGGCCGCCAGTGTGTTGGTGCCGCTGGGCACGATCTCAGAGGGCTCCGAGCTGCTTGACGCCTCCTCTCGCACAACATGGCCGACCTCGCTGCGACTTTCACCCTCAGACACAACACCAGGCGTAGAGGACAAGTTTGACTGAACACAACTGTTTGACAGAGATGTCACTTCGGAGGTAGACGCTGCCGTGTGATTGGTATCCTGAGTATTGTTCCCTCCTTGACCGCCCACACATTCCACTTTGGGGGACGTGGCTTCTTCTATTTCCCCGTCCTCGAGACCACTCCCATCACCGTTCACATTAGTGTCAGGGTCTGCTCGCACATCAAACGATGAACCTCCAAAACAACTTGCGCTAGAGTGGGAATGGGAGTCGCTTTTGGCAGCAACATTACCGCCATTTTCCTCATGTATCGATTCTTTCACGGCACTGATGTTTGCAATAGACCCAGCAACTGCATTATCACATTCAGCACCAGTTGTGTGAGATTCTGAACCTGCTGCACCAGAACCGTTTAGGACGGTTGACGAGTCCAGGCTGACCGCGATATTCTCTTCACCAGGGGACCCAGGACCTGATACCTCTGAATACGCCTGAGCACCCTGGCTGTACTCTTCTAGCCCGGTGTGTAAGGCTTCTGCTGGACAAGTGGCCGGTACCTTCTGGAAAGAGCCTTGGGACATCACCCAGATTTTGCTCGGTGAGCTATGACATGAAGTTACGGTGACGCCGCTAGCGGCAGAATCTGTCACCCCGACTGCAGTATTGTCCGTCACAACTGCGATTGTCTCCTCCACAACAATATCCTGATCAATTGCCTTGGTGGATGACTCCTGGGAGACGCACCAAATCTTTTTCTGTGGCGACTTCAGGACTAATGCAATGCTATCTGGAGTAGCTGCGACCGCATTGTCTCCTTCCCCGGACACCTCTTGGCTTTTCTTCTCACCGCTCGGCCCCTCAGTGCTGGTTGTGTCCACTCCTGGGATGAAATGGAAAGATATGAAAGAGAAGTCAGTGGAACGTGAGTACATGGAACAATTGGCAATAATGCTAGGTCACAAAAAATGTCAACGTAGTTTATATATTCCATCACTTGCTTCAAATGTGATACAGCACAAGCATCCTTTGTTAAAAAACTATCAACTGTTTTATCAATAAACCCACAGAAACATAAATATCCAATTAGAGCGGCTTAAATTTTCCTTTTTTTCTAGCCTCATAATATTTTCAAAGATAGTCAATGGGAATGAAAACAAAATTATTTGTAACACATTGCAAAAATAACCAATCCAAAAGGAAAAGTCTATGTATGATAAGGAAAGGACTACAACAACAATATCTGGACAAGAGATGCAAAAAGAAACACAAGGTACAAATAAAAAAAATCAAATAGAGGAAAAAAAAGCGAAATGAAGATGAAAGAAAACAAAGAAATAATGAGCGCAATATTTCTACCACCAGAGTGCTGGTAGTATAACAGGCATTTCACCTGAGAATCAAAGAAAATGCCTGGTCGAAAGCCAAGACAATTCAGTTTGAGAATTATCAAAAGGTACCAGTATAAGAATTATAGCCTATTTGAAGGACTCAAAGGAGCAGAGGAAAGTAGTGATAATAATAGAATTTAACACTCTAATTACTAAGTGAAATATGGTTACAATAACAATTGTTAATTTTGTTTCTCCCTACAGACAAACGTTACAAACTACATCTATTTGGTCACTAGTGCAAGAATTCATTATTAACCAACTGGGGTCCATAGAATAGGAATTTGGCACAGGGAAAAAAAAAAGCCTATTCAAAAGCATAACCTATGCTTAAGGTAAAAGCCTTTTGAGAGAGGACATAACATTCCCAGTAAAGATGCAAGATGCCCCTCATAACACCTGTTTTGAGAATACACAATTTGACACACACACACACATACACACAATTGTAACCAGGAACAAACCTTCCACATTGTTATCAAGTTTCTCTATCTGCTTCTTGTACTGCAGACATGGAATGGCAGAAATCGGAATGTCATGGTTCTGAAAAAAAAACACCAACACACAAGACTTCTTGATCTGTAATATTGATCAAAGCAATCATCAAATCGCTATAATAAAGCTAGCTAAACGCAAATCATTTTTAGAATATTAGACAAATTTAACATTAGGCTAGAATCTTGTTAGTTTGGTTTGGTTACCAGTTTTACGCCCCCTGCAACACTGTAAGGTCATTTAAGAGACAGGAATCTTGTTAGAAAGCAAGACCTCTAAAACAAAAGCAAAATAAAGAGCACAATAAAAAAAAAAACAGATGGGTTAAGACAATAGTGACGATTTTTACAGATTTTTTTTAGAACCCTTCATAGATTTAAAAAAAGTAAATTGCCATGAACCAATTTTTACAAAAGAAGCCCTCAATGTATACACTTCAAAAAGTATTACTATACACTAGCAGACTTAACTCAACCATTCAGTGTACCCCAGCCAGGTTGTTGTTGTTTTTTTTACATTAAATTTTTTTCAACATATTCTCTATTTCACTTTTTGTGAACAATGTAGGCCTACAATGTAGATGCGCAATTTAAGAGATTGAGTGTAATTTATATTGTCCGCTCAAAGTCGTGCACTACTGCAAGAACTAAGTTAAAATCAATGCCAGCCCGTCTTTACACATGTAGATCTACTTTAGGATCACGTTGTAGCATTCATTAACACATCATCTGAAATCGTGGGATTTTTAACAAAATCTTCCAAATTTACTTATTTCAATGACATGTGACAAATTATTAAAAGGTTCCTAGAAAATTCTCCATGCTCACCCTGGTGCTGGCAGAGCCAAGACTGTAAGGTCGAGCCATGGTACAGACACGGCTCTCCTTGTGCAGGTAGACAGGCATGCCACAGTTGTGGGTCACGCACACCCAGCCCGGAGGCAGAATGTCAAACGGATCAGTCTCCAACTCTGACAATACATGTATAGACGGTTAATAAGCACGACATCATAATAGGGAACCTGTTTCGTTTTGTTTTGATTTAACGCAACACCATAAGGTCATTAAAGAGGCAAGACCCCCAAATTTTATATCCATCTCCAATAGGATGGGGGCCATAAAAACCCTGAAAAAAATCCAAGTGAACCTCCCAGGATTTGAAACTGGAACCTCCTCATTCATAGGCCGGGAATCTATTTCATAAACAGAATAAACCATAGTTATCAATGAAACATGAGCCCTTCTTCTTACATAGCATATTTGAACAATATTTGGAATTCCCAACTTTTTCCTTATTTATTATTTACTGCAGTCCACTCCGCTTGTGTTGAACTCGTGTAAGTAGATCAGTATTTCGTGGGTCCTGTTCCCTTTTCTTCTTTGTCTCTTTAAAAATCAAACGATTGTGTTAAATTCAACACAACCGTAAAAATGGTTGTAATGGTAGTTTTTTTCTCCCTTGGCTATACCTTTCAACGGTTATATTGATTTTTGGTGTGCGCATCATCAAATGTTTCGAAACAGATCAACACGAATGATACTACAGTCAGTAGAGCCCTGGTAATCCGACATCGCCCGTTCCCAGCAAAAGTGTCGGATTATCAGATCTGCTATAATTCGATCCCATATTTGATTTAAAACTTTGATTTCATTCAGTTCTGCCGTCATGTGTATCTTTTTTAGTAAAACATGCTGAGTGATAGCAGCTTCGGAGTTGGTGACCACTGCGGTGTGTCCTTGAGCAAGACACATCAACCCTAGCTCACATGGACGCTGCACAGTGGCAACCAGCAGTGGCATAGGTGAACTTGTTTTGAATGAATGTGAATGTTTCGATTGTTCTATGTATTCATTTTGGTATTGTTAGAGAACATGTGATTGTTGATACCATTGTATCCCAAATTTCCCCACAGAATCAACAAAGTTCATATTTATTTATTACCTGTACATGTAGTACCAAAAGCCGATTGATCTTTGTATAAATCTTCTTTAATGTTAAGACTATACAGTGTTGAGAAGGGGATCAAGTTGTAAATGTCCTCTCGTTTGCTTGTGGGCATCTGGCATGCCATAAAAGTTATCAGGCTCTGCAATGTCAGAAGTGGGTATGAGGAGTCCAAGGGTGGTTGTCAGGCTTTGTACGGATCGTCTGCTATTTTACGAGCTCTTGCCCCTTCTGTGTACACAACACGTCGGGTTGGTGGATGGGATTCTACGTAACCAGCATTACATCTGGTTTTCATGGTTTCCTCTCTTCTTTGTCACAGTTTGTGCGACGACCTTTTCAGTGTAACCGGTCGTACATGCCCAAGAATCTAAAAACTGATTCATATTATCAAACATTTTTTTCTTATCAGTTTTGATCATCATTGCCCATGTCAGAGTTGCAACAGCGAATTGTCGGTTTATCAAGACATGAAATAGAGGAGAAAATTCGGCTCTCGCTGATTGTGTCCGATAAGCGAATTTGTCTGATTATTGGCACTCTACTGTACTTCTCATAAAACTATTGCCAACCATTGTACTGTACTTCTCATAAAACTCTTGCCGATAATTGCACTATACTTCTCATAAAACTATTGCCAATCATTATACTGTACTTCTCATACAACTACAGTCGACTATGCTTGTAGCGATGTCGTTTGGGGATCATAAAAAGGATTGCTACATCCGAAGTTTGCAACAGCCGTCGGATGGAAAATTCAAGAGAAATAACCCCATAACTTATGCGCAATACAGCATTTGCTGACATTTTGAAGTCAGACGCAGCATTCTTTTGGTTTTGCCTCGTCTCAATGGCCTCTATCGGATCAATTTTTCTCTTCAAGGAAGCACAACACGTTTTCCTCCTGTCGCTATATTGTCAGAGCTGTATCGTACACACCTTGCACACACACCACTGGTCACTGACACACACCACACGCACAGTACACTGTGACTCAGGCAAGCAGCGCGAGACAAAGTGAAAGAGAGGCAGGGCCAGCCGTGTTCACTTCTCTCAGCGCTAGCCAAAAGAGTTGTGAGTTGTGTGAATGAGAATGTGTGTAACATTACAAAACATCATCGGGTTCATCGATGCTAGCCATGGGGGAAACATCGTTAAAACTGTTATATTTTTACAATAAACCATATGGGCCGGGGATAAGAATACACATCCCTACAACCGTCACGATGGATGTAGTGAGTTCAGTGCAACCGTTTGAATTTTATTGAGTTTGTGTTACATCGTGCCTGTTCCACGGAAAAAGATCGCTACGCCCGAAGACCTTTACAAGCGACTTCACAACAAGTGAGGTCGACTGTATTACCGATCATTGCATTATAGTAGAGAGCCCACAGTACTGCACAAGACACAGTGCTTCCATCAAACTGAGGGGAGTGAGAGGAGCGGGTGTGCTTGTCGTCGTGCCGGTATCAACACGCCCCCATCAGTGCCACAGCTTTATTTCCCCTTCGCATCAAGATCAAAGGGCATGGCGCATCGCAAAACAATACTGAGTAGTACATGTAGTAAGGCCTACGCCTTGGCGTAATAAACTATGTATTGGTCTTTGTCACAGTGCTGTTTTTTTTTATTTGATTGAATAAGCTTCTTCATGGATTCAGATCAGCATTAGAATAAAGATTAAGGTATACAGAGTCATTTACTAGTTGTGGTTTCGCATTCACGGAACTCACATCGTTCACTTTATCATCCCTACCGCTTCACTACTCAAATTGCTTTGAAAGTCATCTTATTTGAGCTTCTATTTCTACACTTAACCTACTCAAAAGCGAGATGGCGTTCTTTCAATAAAGGGAAAGATTGAACTTATTGATTAATGAAGTTAAAACCAGTAAAAAGCAGAAATAAGCAGTGTCTGATTTCAGAATTTTGGCTAACACAGTGTCAATCATCATGAAAAAGAAGGGGCGCTTTTGAGCAGTGTGTGCGTGTGTGTATACACCGCTAACCAAAGGGAAATAACCGATTAAAAAATTAGATAGCATATTTTGTCAGCATTATGTCCCTTGACGTTTCGTCCCGAAGGTTAAGTTGAACTTTGGATGTGCTGATCTTTTTTTTACTCCCCCAACAATATCAACACATTCGTTTTTGATGTACATCATCACATCCGTTTTCGACTGCACATCAACATCCCTTAAGTCGACTTTCCCTTTTTATTTTATGTGATTTCAACAGTACCACGAATGTCGACTTTGAGGTTTCTACTGTATTTTTATCAGAATCAGCGACCCGTGTCTCCTCTTAAATCATTCAGACTCTAACCTGAGTACAACAAACATAGAGCCTGCCTATAATCAAGCCTTTCTAACCTTGCAAAACAATCTTGTGTTTTATGATAGGTGCTCCATCTGCTGGCTCCTCCCCTTTGCTTGCCGAGATGCTGTCTTTATCGATGCCCTTCTCCAGCATGGCATGAAGCTCAGAATCATCAAGGTCACTGTCAGATGAGAAATCATCCTGGTCTTCTCCGTTATTGTCCCTCCTCTTCTGTGGTCCAGCGTCTTTATCCTCATCTGCCTCCTCCTCGCTCTCAACCTGATCGATGATTTCAAACTCATGGTCCTCCCCAGGGTCACTGCCTGCGTCAGCCGCTTCCTCAACATCAGCTGCCTCCTCCGCATCATTTGTAGTATTCTCCTCATCTCCGAACGAACCTTCCTCAACAGCCACAGAGTCCATGGTGTCCATTGAGGTGGCCTCCAGACTTCCGTCCTCTGCATCAGCTTCCATTGCGATGCACTAGAACTTGATAAAGGGAAAAAATTTCATGAAATTGCAAGAGAGTAAGTCTTAACAAAAATGTTTTTGTAATTTAAAAAATGTAAAGTTTTGAATAAGTAAATACTTATTTTAAACCTCTTTAATAAAAAATAAAATTAAATAATTTGGACTTAAATCTAAAAAATTACAGCTAACTCGATGAATTAAATACTGACCTCTCATGGCATAACAAAGATACACACCATATTTTTATGCAATCTGTAAAATTAAACCAACAGTGCGGTATTGTAATTTAGCTCCAATAACAATGTTCTGCAGACAGCTTTCTACTTACACCGTTACCGCCCAACAGAATAACTCAAGACGCCGACGACTGCGAGTGTTGGTATTTCTTGTGGATTGGGTTTTGCCATCTGTGTCCACCTCAAACTCCAACTCCCTTTGTCTCAAGAGTTGGACATTTGAAATTTCCACCATCAATGACAAAACCACCCAGCTTTGTATCATATAAGAGCAGTAGCTTGATATAATGAACCCACAAATGAAAGAGACAGTTTCGGGAGAACTTAAACTAAAGAAATTAAATGAGTCAAGAGGTGTAGTTCTTCACAACATAAAATTATTGGATACATCGACAAAGTTAGAAAACAGAAAGTAAAGCTTCAGTGAGACAGAGAAACTTTAAAGGAATGAAAAAAAAAAAGACACTTAGCTACCCCTACTTCTTAACTCTTTCCCTACTTTAAGCCGGAAAAATCAGGTCACGCTGATGACCAGTTTCATATTCGGAGCCGGAAAAACTGGCTCACAAATACAATCTTCTAAAGGCTGTGTCTAGAACTGTGCCAATTCCCAAAGTAGGTCAAGTAGGGAAAGAGTTAATAAAGACAAAAGAGAAGATGAACCAGAAATAGGCATTATTATAAAAAAAAAAAGCAGAATGAAAGATATAGCCTAAATATGACTTCCAGAGAAAGTTCACACAACTACTCAAGAAAAGTTGTGATGATAAAAGAAGCTTAGTCAAGCCTCTGTGTGGGAAGTACTGGCCACATGAAACAGAAAAAGGAATGAGAGGCTCCATGGGCAAAGAAGATGTAAGACAAAAGGAAAAACAGGTTTGTTTACAAAGAGCCCATGATTGTGTTTCCTTTCTCCTCCAGAGCATCACGAACACGTTTGTCTTCCACATCCAACAAAAGACGTCTGCCATGTCTGTTGAAATTTTTACATTGCGCAAAGTACTGACAAGATCAGAGGCTGTAAAAACATTCAGAACCTCCCACCTGCAGTACAAACAGCAATGTAGGGTTAGGCACCAGTCCTTTGTCCACCGGATGTAACCAGAATTATATCCCCATCCGCATAGAATTTTACAAAGGTTTCGGCAATTGGACAAACATGTGGAGATTTCCCCAAAAATTAGCATGACAGGAATGATTGTTTTCATGTACGCCTACCCTATTCTGAAATACACAAACCAGGCATGAAATGCAATGGAACTTGCGCGTTTTAACTTGTGATAAGTGTCTACTAATGAAACTATTACTTATTACTCGGAGTGAGCGAACTGAGACAGATAAAAATATTGTCTCCATACAATATCAAATAGTTCACATACAGTAAATTTTCTAAATGAAACTTTCTACCCAACTTAAGATTACATGAGAAAATTTTCACAGGTTACTAACTATAATGCAAATCCCCACTGCATCATTACTGTCGATTTGTGCACAACAAGTGTAAATAAGCATGCGGTTCATCCAAAAACACCTTTTTGTTTGAGTTCACAAGAAATAATTAAGTGCTGAAATTTAACATTAACAAAGACTAGGCCTAAGATTACTGAGGAGAGGATTTATAAAGATTGCCATTGCGAGAGAACAGACTAGCAGCAATATGAAAACAACAGTTGATACTAATACATCGAGATGTCTAGAAATAATAATAATAATAATAATAAAGGTCATTTATATAGCGCCAAATCCCAATAAGCTCTAGGCGCTTTACAATCAC
>JAUKPP010254685.1:0-12350 GCA_032273245.1 Phyllaplysia taylori
CCCCTTTCTAACGCAAGCACACACTATCGACTTCTCGCCATTAAGTTTGTTGTGGGTGTTTTTCTACGTGTAACGATCTAGTCTTAATGAAAATATTTTCCTCAAAAACTGCCCTTCGTTTCAACTACATAAAAATATGATATGCTTAATTATTTCCCTTGTAAGGTTTAAAAATTGAAGAGTCAGCAACAAAATGCTTGAAAGCTGAGTGAAGGGGCTTTGTAATGTAGGCCCTATTGGCTATTTATTTTTACTTAAAAAACAAAATTAAAAAGAATATATTTGTGCCCAATTAAAAGCTGTTTTCATTAAATTTGTTATCAGCTTGGCTAGAATTAACGCAGAGGGAATTACTGTTTTGTCCTCGTTGTGTTTTTCAAAATGAATTTCCAGTGTCTTTAGGCTAAAATAACTCTAAAGGTTGTCATCTTTCTAACAAATTACAGCAAACTCCCCGTGGGCGTTTATTTTAATACTTTTCTTCCTCTTCACTTTACAGACAACACTGGTATTTCTTTTAAATAATACGGCTTTAGATTTGTCTTCTTTGATATTGTTTTGTTAGTTTTAGGAATTACTTTTTAATGTTGCCCGGGCGGCGGCCTAATAAACCAACTCTTTTCGTTTTTCAACCACTATGGGATCTTTAACGTGCGCAACGTGCACACGGGGCCTCCGAGGTTTTTCGTCTTTATCCGAGAGGACTAGATGTGTGATCTTACCTACCCTAAGATCTGGGGTGTGATTGAAAGGGAAGGGGTAGACAAGGAATAAAAGAAGGGACCCAAGGCAGGTGACAAGAGTAGCAAAAGGAGGAGGAGACTAGGAAAACCGTGAAAGAAAGAGTCAGACATAATTTGTCTAAAAGGTAGAAAAGGCATAGAAGGAAAAGAAGGAGATATCAAAGCATGCATAGGCATTTATAAACAATGATAATGTCCTAATAGAGGGAAAACACTACACTCTTATACATCTATGAAAATACGCACAAATACACACACAGATACACGCACACACGCGCACATAAGCACATACACGAGGGTGTGCACAAACTATCAAACAAGCAATCATAGACATACACACTCGCGCACACACTCAAACACACATAAAAGCCATCAATATGGGAACACACAATCGCACTTTCACAAGCACAATCTGAATTACACATTTTTTACACGTCAACCTCTCTCTCTCTCTCTCTCTCTCTCTCTCTCTCTCTTTCTCTCTCTCTCTCCCCATCTATCCGCCCATTTCGTTCTCTCTAATTCATTCCAACGCAAAGAAACACACTCTCTGATCCAACATTGCTTTGAAACAGTAGGCCTTCCGTAAGATCTTTTCCAAAATCGTTAAGAACATAAAAATGTAAAAATAAAGAAAAGAGATGGTGGCCTAAGCAAAGAAACAGGTCACTTCACTAAGCCTATTACATCTTTCTGTTCACAACAACCTCATGGCAGAGCTAAAACAGAGCCATCGGCATCTTTATTGCAGAGACAAAACAGAGACATCTGCAGCTACGCACAATACAATAAAACGCAAGATTCGTTGTACGAGATAAAAGTGTTAATTTCTGAGCACCCCATCTGGTTACCTCCCGGGTGGGATTTTCGACGTTCCGAGCTCCTGGGGTGTGCTATTTTAGACTCGACTCCGGTTTTAATGAAAAAATACTCGAGTAAGTGCTCGATCGCTCAAATGAAGACTCGAGTATTTGAGTATTCGAGTAGTGATTCATTATTTAATCCTAAACGTTGGCTCGATGTACATTTGTATCTTTATCTTTGTCCTACGTATTATAGGAAGATTTCCTCGAAGAAATACTACATACAATTTATTCATTCATTCATTATTCATTTATTGTTCCATTTCTCATTCCTTCCTTCCTTCCTTCCACCCTTCCTTCCTTCCTTCATTCATTCAATCGTTATCCATTCAATAATTTATTCTTTTATTTATCCATTCAATCATTCACTCATTCGAACGCTCAAAGCTTTTGTACTCATGCAGGAACTGCATTAGTTTTTCGCAGCAGCTCTGCATTAGTAAGCGCTAACTTTAAGTTATTATGCGGAAGGCTTTTAAGTAACATAGGCCCTAAGATGTAACGCAAAGCCTAAAACGTCACTTAAAGCTTAGCGCTTACTAAGGCGGAGCGTCCACTGACCTGTTTTGTCAGTTGCTGGCCAGGCTCATATGTATATATCATACATAGATTAGCCTGGCCTGCAACTGAAAAAACAGGTCAGTGGACGCTCCGCCTAAAGCAGCGTAGCGGTACTGAAAACTCTCTAATATATCTAACTACTAGTCGAGCGAGGGCTCGACATGGTGTATTCCACAAGTACACACTCGAATACTCGAGTCAAACATGACTACTCACACACTGTTATCGAAGTCCCATAATCTCATCAGAGGAACAAAAAAAACCTTTTAACTTGGCCCGAGACGGCCATAGGGAGCTCAGGTTGTACTCTTAGATAATAGATGGCCGACCATAGGCTGGTCACGTGTCTTTCTTTAGTAGCCTCCTTTCTTTCTATGTGTTGGGGACGTTAAAGTGCGTGCCCTTTCATTCCTTTTGGTCGTCCAAGAACGGACAGGATGGAATGAGTCGGAGTTGTAAATTGTGCGGAAAATGGTTGTGTAGTAGTTGTAGAAAGAGAAAATAGTATTTATGGGATACTATGAAGCCCTAAGAGTGCGTAGTAGTTTTGTTGTTAAATTCTTGTAGTTGTCTTTGTTGTTGTTGTTAGTATTGTTGCTGTAGTTGTCTTTTTGTTGTTAGTTTTGTTTCTGTTGTTGCTGTTGTTGTTGTTAGTTTTGTTAGTGGTGATGTTGTTATTGTTGTTGTTGTCGTCGTCGTCGTTGTTTTTGTTGTTGATGTTGTTGATGTTGTTTTTGTTGTTGTCGTCGTTGTTGATGTTAAAGAAAAAGAGCCGTTGTAGAACAAATTATTTAAAAGGCAAGTTTGGCGATGATCATGACCCCTTGTTTGTTTTACTGTTAATTATGTATTTCAGGTTTTATGGCTCTTTCGAAACCATATTAAGTTCATTATCGGCATGTGTATTCCGTTTTGCCACTATGTATGTTTTGAGTGCCCATAGGTTTTGCTGTATAGGAGTTCTGACGTAAGAGAAGAGATAAAAAAGTGAAGGAAGGAGAGAGGAAGGAGCGGACAGCAAAACAAACCAGCATCCTAAAAGGTCGGAAATCAGAATGCGCTGAGTGTTATACATCAGCTCTCAAGTGAATCTTCCTGTGAATCATCATTTCTAGACCACAGAACCAAACAGCTGCCCTTTCCACTCCGAGCCCTGGAACCTTATCCATGGATGGGACAAGCTAAAGATGCAAATGGAGTCCTATGCATTTATTATGGAGTACATTTATGGTCAAACTAGATTGCTCTCTTCAGAATTGCTCAACTATGCATAGCCAAGTGATGTAATGTACAACTATGGTTTATTCATATCTTGAAATGTTCTCCTACTTTCTCCCCTCGCCCTCTCTCTCTCTCTCCCTCTCTCTCTCTCTCTCTCTCTCTCTCTCTCTCTCACACTCTCTTTCTCTCTCTCTCTCTTTCTCTCTCTCGGTCTTTCTTTGTACCTATCTATTGATCCTTTGATGTCCCAATCAATCTATCTATCTACTTTTCTACCTATTATTTATCTATCTATCCATCTTTGCATCTATCCATCTGTCCATCTATCTGTAAAATATTGTCATCTATGTATCTATCATCCTCTTTGTTTTTATAGTCACCATTATTTATTAATTAGTGTCTATGTCTTTGTCTTCGCCTTGGCTCTTGGTTTCAATCTTAATGTTATAGGCAAAGCTCATCATTTCTTCATTCTTCCTGCCCCGTCTATCTTTCTCTTCCTTTCTATTTTTTATTTGTTTTCCGAGTTTGTGTTGTCATCTGTCAAATTTGTCACTGTAACATGACCATGCCAAATTTCTCGTCAGAGACCAATCAACACTCTGATTCTGATTTCTCCAAGTCTATTCCCCCATCTCTCTCTCTCTCTCTCCTCTTCTTTTTCTTTTTTTTCTTCTTCACTCGTTCCCTCTCTCCTCTTTTTCTGTCCCTCTCTCTTTATCCGTCTTTTAATATTTCTACCTTCCTCTCTTTCTCCCTGCGTTTAATAAACTCCAACAGTATTATCAACCAGCTGAGTTTCTCTCTCTCTCTCTCTCTCTCTCTCTCTCTCATACTCTGCCTCTTCCTCCTTTTATTCTTTCTCTCTCTCCCACACACTCTCTCTCTACCTCCTTTACTCTCTCTCTACCTCCTTTACTCTCTCTCTTCCTCCCCCTCTCTCTCTCTTCCTTCTTTACCCTATCTCTCTCTCTCTCTCTCTCACTCTCTTTCCCTGGATTTAATCAACTCCAACAGTATTATCATCCAGCTGAGTTGAGTGTGTTCGGAAAGACGGAATAACCCTCTACATTGACCGGGAAGCACTATGCCGCCATTATTCTCAGCCAATGTCTAATACCTTCTTTTTTCTGTTTTTCATTTTTTTTTTACATAGTTGGCAGAACAAACCAAATCTTCTGAAGAAATAAAATGCAATCTCCTGTCACCTTCAGACTCTCTGTTTCAAAGCACCCGGTCAAAACGCTGCCTCTGGCGTCAAAATCAGTTCAAGTTTTTTGGGGAGGTTTTTCATGATCGTGTTCATTTTAACTCGGGGGTTTTTTCTCCTGCTTTCGCGCTCTGAGTCTCTCTCTCTCTCTCTCTCTCTCTCTCTCTTTCTCTTTCTCTCTCTCTCTCTCTTTCTCTCTGTCTCTCTGTCCCTCTCTCTGTCCCTCTTTCTCGTTCCGTCGACCTGTCTCCCTTTCTGTGTCTCTACCCTTTGGTTTTTCCCACATTATTCACCCTGTCTTTTTGTCTCCCATTTTCTCATTTTCTTTCTGTCCTACCATGCCTTATTTAGTAAGCCTCTTTTTCTTTTATTTGTTGTGTCAAGTATCTTATTAATTCTGTCTCAGTCGTAGCGAGAGGAAGAGAGATAGAGAGAGATAAATCACAGGAGGTCAGGGGATTAGAGGAAGTTGAAGAAAACGAAACAAATAATCCGTTGGTTGTTTTGCATAAGGGCGAATAGTATAAGGAATGTCGTGACGTGTTTGTTTCCTTGCTAAGCAATCAGCGAATTAATTAATAGGAATGGAGGTACATATTATGGGCTTAGGGAGAGAGCAAGTAACTAAGAGAATATAGGAGGAACAGGAATGAGAGAAAGCAGGCATAGAGAGGAGTAAGAAAGAAAAGAAGAATATATAGATAGGAATAAAGAGAGGAGCAATAGAGAAAGCAGGATGGAAGAGAGAGAGAGACATAGAGAGAGAGAGAGAGAGGTAAAAGACAGAAGGCATAGGACGATGGAAGGAAAACCTTTTTTTTAAAAATAGACAAACAAAAACAAAAAGATATTATATGAAAAGACAGAGAGACACAGAGAGAGAGAGAGAGAGAGAGAGAGAGAGATGAAAGATGGAAAAGAATCTCATCAAAACAAAACTATTATTATCATATCCGTACGCCTATGTTCAAGCTAAATCTACAAGATAAAAGAAGGATTTTCTCGATGTTTTCAGGATGATGCCCGGCACAGAACGAACGAAGCCATGATCTACATAATGTCCAAAGTCTGGCCTGTTCAAATAACTATCAGAGACCGCAGGGTCACAGCTCAAATAATAGATCGCATCTTGGCATGACCAGGGTGGCCTATGTACGCGCTTCAGACGAAATGGAAGTCCCCTCAAATTGGTATGCGAGGAATATTAGCACTAGCAGTAATTGTAGTAGGGTATCGAACGTGTAGGAGGAGCGCCAAAATCTCCAAGAACTTTTTTTATTTATTTCTTTATTGTTGGTCTATTATCATGTGCGTATTTCAACATGTCGTGTGCCTTTTCTGTTTATCAGTCAGTAATCAAATTTCCTCACGTAAGGAGGTCCCGGGTTCGAATCCGGGGAGGTTCGCTGGGATTCTTTCGAAGTTTTCATGGCTCCAACCCCCGTGCTATCGGAAATGGACGTACAATTTGGAGGTCCCGCCGTGTAAATGACCTTACAGTGTCGCACAGGGCGTTAAACCAAAACCGAACAGAGCCGAGGGAGTAGTCGACGTTGCATTTCTTCATTTAGCCAATACCATTGAGGTGAATTCTGGAATACCCTTCCCTTCATAATTTTACCGAGCCCATCTTTGATTTATTGGGTAAATATTATAGTAGTAGCTGGTGGCGTCGGGTTATGAAAAGCCAGCGGGAGTAGTGTTGGCCTCTGACCCCGTCCTATTTGCGGACGAAACAAACGACACAGTGGGCATCCAAAGAAAAAGTCAACCAAACCACAGCTTTATGAAGTAAAAACTGTAAATGGGTTCGTTTGGCTACCAGTTTTACGTCCCCTGCAAAACTGTAAGGTCATTTAAGAGACGGGCTACTTCGGCCCTGCCTGTCAAGGCCAACCCGGGCGGAGAGAGAAAAAAATCCCAACAGCAAAATATCGCGGATCGTCTGCGTTCGGGATCAAACTCGGGTCTTCCGTATGACATACGAAGAGCCTATCCATAACATCACAGCGCCAGTCTTCATAGAGTAAAAACTGTAGATGTTTTAGTTGAACATTTTGCAAGTATGGTCGTGCATTTAAAAATGTAAAATGCTGTTAAGGGGTGACTTTCGGCAGGCTGAACGGATATACATACCCAGCTTTGATACTAAACGTAATACGAGTATTTGATTTCATCACCCTAAAGTCGTTACCATTGGGCACAACTACCACGGTTTTATGATCGCCTTTGTAAATACATTTTTAAAAAGCTTTAGTTGATGCACAGCAATCATTGTTCCATGAACTGCCTCTGTTGAAAAAATGGGATGGCAGTCTTTAATTGTGAGCGAACATAGTGGTACAATAGGATTATTATTGTAGTATACACGTTTTCCCTTGCGTTAACGTGACTAATTAAGTGTCAGAATTAAATGTAACCTGAAAAAAGACGTTCTTTTTTTTATAAATCGTATTGTTCTAATTGTTTTTACGTCTGTTTGTTGTTGGTGGTGGCGGTGGATTTTTTGTTTGTTTTGGGGTTGGGTTTTTTTTTTGTCGTTGTTGTTTTTCTTGGGGGGGGGGGGAGAAGGGGGTGTTGGGTTTTTTCCTATCACTATGTATTCGCCTTTTAAAGTGATTTTTAGCCCCAAAAAAACTTGAGAAGTGACACCTGTAAATTATTGCTCACTGGTGATACCTTTAGTGATCGAGTGGAGGAACTTGAAGCTTCCGCGCTTCATTCGCCTGTCACTATAATAATTTATTTGGCTTCCTCACCTCCAGCGTGTGGTCTCCAGTGCATCCAATGTGCCAAATGTCACAACAGTCAATAACAACTGTTTTTCTTAGAGTCATAGAGTAGAGGAATAACAGACTTAGAGGGTTCTATTCCCCCATTTGCCGCCTTGATTGATTGATGATTGCTGTTCTTGTCTGTCTGCCTGTATATCTGCTTACTTTTTGTGTTGTTGTGGTTGAATTTTCTCTGCGTTGTTTCAGAAAATAGTTTAGATTCGGGGTTGGGTTAGTGAAAGAGGAGCTTTTGTATTCGTTGCGGTAGGGCCGATGGCAGGGTGTTAACATCACCTTTCAACTGAAAAAATACCATACGTTTTCATGCATTTTTTTGCAAGGATTTTTTTTAAAAATGAACGTGGATGTTACAGTATTGCCTTTGTTCAATGTTCCGAGGCCGCATAGGCACACTATAATATTAAATAGAATTATCATAGCAAAACGGAAGGAGAAGAAATTTAAGAAAGATGGAGTTTTCTAAAAAAGCTATTTATTGATAGAGATGCCAGTTCTTCTGCTGCCTTATCCTGGGATATTCTAACTTGGCTGAATAATGGAAAAGGAAACATATGATTTGAGATTGAGTGAAACTTTGATTCTTTTTGTAATCTTGTTTTTTGGAGGATTTTTTGTTTGTTGTTGTTGTTACTTTTCATTGTTGTTGGTTGGCTGTGGGGGCTGAGGACTGGTGTGATGGATAGACAGATGAACGAATGGATGAATAGATAAATAGATACTAAGCTGACTCTAAGATGGAACAGAAATTTTATGTTTCTAGATTGACCTTTGCTTCCTTTTGGTATCTTGTCGTTGTTGAGATTTTGTTGTTGTTGTTGTTGTTTTGTTTTGTTTTTTGTGATTGATAGATGAATGAATAACAGAAGGATATATAGATAGTTACTCTGACAACAACAAAATTGAAGAAAATCTAACATGAATGTAGTCAGGCGCCAAAAACGACATTTCTGTCATCTTCCTATTAAAAAAAATTCCTCCTGTCATCCCACGCAACCGGAAGCTCAAGCCGATCTTTAAGATCTGAATAGTTTTCCCACACTCGCTCCACAACAATGGAAATGGGACAAACACAGAACCTTTCCACGCCAGTCAAAGACTAGAAGAAGAAAAGGAAAACGAATCCATTAGTACAGTAGCCTGGTGCAAGGTCATTAATTCTGGGGCAAAGATGAATGGAAACACAGTTTCTACGACTGATTTTCAAGATTGCTCGCGACATCGGGCCACAGTGATCTTCGACCTAAGCACACTAGTGATTTATGGTTGTTCCACTGAACTTCTGAAGCAGAAAAAAAGAATTTCTTTTTTGTGGGTTATTTTTTGTGTGTGTCGGGTTTGTTTTTGTTTGTTTTTTGTTGTTTTTGTTTGTTTTTGTTTTGTTTTGTTGTTTTTGTGTGTGTGTTGTTGTTGTTGTTGTTGTGTTTTTTTGTGTGTTTTTTGGGGGGGGATGTAACTAAAACGACAAACCACGACGGAATGCGTAGACTTGGTTATACATTGACTACGAAAATGTGGTCATTTTCCCTCAAAAGATATTTATTAATTTGTTTTGATAGGTAAAAAAATGACTCCCTTGAAGAAAACAGCAAGGAATCCCCGAAAGTGAAATACTGAAAATAGCAAGTACGTAGCGGGTGTAGGAGTTGTCAGAAACAGAAGTTTTGATTGCCAGTTTTACGTCCCCTTCAGCACCGTAAGGTCATTTAAGAGACCGGCTACTTCGACCCTATATGTCAGAGCCAACTCTGGCTGAGAGGGAATAAATCCACTCAGAAAAAAAACACCAAGATCGTCCGCGCTCAGGATCGAACTCGGGTCCCCCGCATGACAGGTGAAGAGCCTAACCATTACACCACAGCGCCGGTGTGCTAAATCCGATCAGGACGAATACAGCATAGGAGTAGAGGAAAAACCATGAGGTGGCCGCTTCACACAGGGTATTTCTTCTCTAGGAATTTTGAATCTATTGCTTTTGTTGTTGTTTTTTATGTGTGTGTTACGGTAGACCTAATTTTGTTTCTGTGGCTGTCTATTTACCTTTCTTTTAAAACAAAAAGGGCTAAACAGTTGAGCCTGGCGCCTCTATATAACCCACTCCTTACTACTACTACTTCTTTTGTCTTTCATGGATTCCTTCTACTTTGTTGGATCGGCCTGCTAAAATTGTTTCTTACGTGTTGCTTTACTTTAAAACCCTAATTGTATTACTTTTAAGCAATAATTGTTCATATCTGCTACGAATTTTCCCTCTCTGCCCGGGTTGGCCCTGACAGGCAGGGTCGAAGTAGCCAGTCTCTTAAATGACCTTACAGTGTTGCAGGTGATGTAAAACTGGTAATCAACCTAGACTAATTTATTGTTCATGGTTGGTTTTTGGTTTCTCGCTCTTTGCAGAAATAAGAGGTCGTTTAAGAGGCGGAATCTATACATTTTATGTCTATCTCCGATAGGACGGGAAACTTGAGCCGGCTCATCTGTTATTGTCTGCTGTGTTGAGAAATACAACTAATTATTCTGAACCAGTTAAATATTTCTCAAACAAACTAGGTTCACTCATATTACGAGTTCGCTTATGGTTGAAATTTTCTTAACTAGATATTAATACGCTTCGCTATAACTGTTCATCATTATCTTGATCAATATTTTTTTCTTTCTTTCTTTCTTCTCTTTGTTTGTTTGGGTTTGGGGTTTTTTGGGGTTTTTTTGTCCCGTCTCCTTGACTTGGTGCTGAATATATTATTAGTTCATTTAAAGTAGAAATTTGTATTAGGTAGTATCTTTAAGCAGCGATTTTACTAGATGAAGGAGACTGACAGTTTGTTTTAATAGCGGTGGAAGTCAAGAAGAAGAGCTCATATATTGGTAGTTCTCGCATCACGGACCACAGGGCTATTATTTTCTTCTACACAGAATAAAAGAGAAAACAAAAAAGATAAATGACAATTTGATATATTGCGCATGATATTTCTCCTACACCGCGTGATGTTTCTCCTATGCCCAAGAATAGATACCACTGCTCCGAGGTGGCTCTTTTCTGCCAGCACAAACGCCAATATTCATGTTGATCAAGAAGACTTGAGATCGGAGTTAAAGAATAAAGCGACTGCTACGAAACGTCATGGTTATGCTGAATCGTGATGCTTCAACATGCCCTATGCTCACTCTCTTTCCTTGTCTTTCGTTTCATATCTCTCTCTCTCTCTCTCTCTCTCTCTCTCTCTCTCTATCTGTCTATTTGTCTATTCTTCTTTGTTTGGTTAGTACCTTGCAATACAGTAGGGTCATGTAAAAGACGGGGTACTTCAATCATGCCTTTTAGGGTCGATGGGGGCTGAGAAGAGCAAAACTTAGCAGAAAGCCGCAAATTCTCGTACGCATTTGCCATTACACCACAGATGTCTGTACACTGTTTATCGTAACCATTTAATTCCCCCTCGGACAGTAGACTTATGATCTATCTCATGTTTCATCCAATCGTGTCTGACGTCTCCATATTCCCTGTTGGTGCGTAATGTTTCACCAGATATTACTTACGTCTGCACATTTTATAATGAAAGCTAAAGCTAAATTATTAGTTCATTTAAAGTAGAAATTTGTATTAGGTAGTATCTTTAAGCAGCGATTTTACTAGATGAAGGAGACTGACAGTTTGTTTTAATAGCGGTGGAAGTCAAGAAGAAGAGCTCATATATTGGTAGTTCTCGCATCACGGACCACAGGGCTATTATTTTCTTCTACACAGAATAAAAGAGAAAACAAAAAAGATAAATGACAATTTGATATATTGCGCATGATATTTCTCCTACACCGCGTGATGTTTCTCCTATGCCCAAGAATAGATACCACTGCTCCGAGGTGGCTCTTTTCTGCCAGCACAAACGCCAATATTCATGTTGATCAAGAAGACTTGAGATCGGAGTTAAAGAATAAAGCGACTGCTACGAAACGTCATGGTTATGCTGAATCGTGATGCTTCAACATGCCCTATGCTCACTCTCTTTCCTTGTCTTTCGTTTCATATCTCTCTCTCTCTCTCTCTCTCTCTCTCTCTCTCTCTATCTGTCTATTTGTCTATTCTTCTTTGTTTGGTTAGTACCTTGCAATACAGTAGGGTCATGTAAAAGACGGGGTACTTCAATCATGCCTTTTAGGGTCGATGGGGGCTGAGAAGAGCAAAACTTAGCAGAAAGCCGCAAATTCTCGTACGCATTTGCCATTACACCACAGATGTCTGTACACTGTTTATCGTAACCATTTAATTCCCCCTCGGACAGTAGACTTATGATCTATCTCATGTTTCATCCAATCGTGTCTGACGTCTCCATATTCCCTGTTGGTGCGTAATGTTTCACCAGATATTACTTACGTCTGCACATTTTATAATGAAAGCTAAAGTCATATTCTCGTCCTACGTAACAACTAAAAAAAGAGAACGTCCCCTGTCTTCCGTCAGGTTGATAATCGGACATTTAGGCCTACTTCATCTCACTAGTCGTTTTGCAAAGAGGCGAATTCTACACTACAACCTTTGTACCATTCACCCTTATGACAATATTATCAACGATTTCGTAAACGGAAGATGTAAATTTAATCTACGAGATTAATGGAAGAAGTTTGCTTTGGTTTGGGGCTTTTCGTATCTTGCAATACTGTAGGGTCACAAAAGACGGGCTGCTCAGATCCTGCCTGTAAAGGCCAACTCGGGCTGAGAGGGTCACTGTCCCCAAGGAAAAGTGAGATAATGATGTAGGCCTACTCAATCAAATAATCTGACCAACTTGTGCTTCGAACTCACGTCGTGTACCGGCGATGTGGTGTAATGGTTAGGCTCTTCGCCTTGCATGCGGTAGACCCCAGTTAGATCCCCGATCATGGACGATCTGGGGGGGGGGGGGGTTGCTGGGATTTTTTCCCTTTAAGCCCGGGTTGGCCCTGACAGGCAGGGTCGAAGCACCCC
>JAUKPP010254696.1:0-12350 GCA_032273245.1 Phyllaplysia taylori
CAAACCCCAACCATGTCTAGTTATAGTGTACAAGCCAAACCCCAACCATGTCTAGTTATAGTGTACAAGCCAAACCCTAACCATGTCTAGTTATAGTGTACAAGCCAAACCCCAACCATGTCTAGTTATAGTGTACAAGCCAAACCCTAACCATGTCTAGTTATAGTGTACAAGCCAAACCCCAACCATGTCTAGTTATAGTGTACAAGCCAAACCCCAACCATGTCTATCTTGTCCCAAGAGGTGCAGCTCTTCATGAAGATGGCTTTAATTACGTGTCTCATATCAGATATGGAACCGGCGCTGTGGTGTAATGGTTAGGCTCTTCGCCTTGCATACGGGAAGACCCTGGATCGATCCCCGAACACGGGCGATCTGGGGGTTTTTTTCTGCTGGGAATTTTTCCCTCTGTCCGGGTTGGCCCTGACAGGCTGAGTCGAAGTAGCCCGTCTCTTGAATTACCTTACAGTGTTGCAGGGGACATAAAACTGGTAACCAAACTAAAATTCATATCAGATGTGAATTTTTTTGGGTTCCCTTCAAAGTTTTTGGTGCTGCAAGGGGCATAATATGAAAAACTTCTTGAACTCAGATGAAAACAAGTATCAGGATTTGAGTGGCTTTCAGTGACATTTTAGTTCTCTTTTCTTTTTTCGGGGAGGGGTCTGAATCAATCAGTTCTTTCTTTTTAAAAAAAAAAAATTAAAGCAGCCCATGAAAATTCTAATTTTTGAAGTATTTTGTTTTATCCAGGATGGGTTTCTGGTCCAAATTTCATAGATCGTATTTGAATGCACAATAAGAAGACATCCTGTGATGAACCATCACTTCTGACTACAGAATGATCTATACATTCAAACACTCTAATTTTTTTCTGAGGAGTCTTCTCTGCATCTGATGTCTAGTTATAGTGTACAAGCCAAACCCCAACCATGTCTAGTAATAGTGTACAAGCCAAACCCCAACCATGTCTAGTTATAGTGTACAAGCCAAACCCCAACCATGTCTAGTTATAGTGTACAAGCCAAACCCCAACCATGTCTATCTTGTCCCAAGAGGTGCAGCTCTTCATTAAAATGGCTTTAATTATGTGTGTAATCAGCTATGGATTTTTTGGGTTCTCTATAAAGAAGTTTATGGTGTTGCAATGGGGCATAAATTAAAAAACTTCTTGAACTCAGATGAAAACATGTATCAGGATTTGAGTGGCCTTCAGTGACATTTTTGTTCTCTTTTCTTTTTCGGGGAGGGTCTGAATCAGTTCTTTCTTTATAAGAAAAATTAAAGCAGCCCATGAAAATTTTATTTTATTCAGGAAAGGTTTTCTGGTCCAAATGTCATAAATCGTATTTAAATGCACAATAAGAAGACATCCTGTGATGAATCATCACTTCTGACAACAGAATGATCTATACATTCAAACACTCTAATTTTTTTCTGAGGAGTCTTCTCTAGTCTTAAGGGCTTGATATCAACCGTCTGCCCCCCCCCCCCCCCTTTTAAAAAAAAACAAAAACAAAAACAAAAACACCTGGCTCTCGTATAAGTCATTGTGATCAGGCAGCAGCTCAACCCTTGTCAAATATTGCCGGAAGAGTTGCTCCTTTTCATTAAAGTGGCTCGTACCTCCTGTCCGATTCTAGATGAATTTTTAAATGAGTTTCTGTTGTTGCAAGGAACACAAAATGAAAAACCAAACTAGTAAGAAAACTTTTGAACCGTTTTTTGTAGATCTTCATGAAACTTAAGTCTCCCTTTCAATATTTATAGGGGGCTTAGATGCACGTTTAAAAGATAAAAGTGAATGACGGAAATCTCTTCTTGTTGATCTCCAGGTGAGCATCTACTATGAGATGCCTGACTTCGACGCCTCCAGAATCTCCCCCTGGCTCTTGCGTATTGAGCTGGACCGCAAGCGTATGACGGACAAGAAGCTGACAATGGAACAGATCTCAGAGAAGATCCAGTCGGGATTCGGTGATGACCTGAACTGTATCTTCAACGACGACAACGCTGAGAAGCTGGTCCTGCGTATTCGCATCATGAACTCGGACGAAAACAAATATCAGGATGTGAGTGGCCTTTCATCTCATTCTTTCTTTTGCCCCAGCCCCATGTGTATGTCTTCTTTTCTTCTGTGGTGCATTTGAATGCTTATTCATGGTGTCATTTTGAAAAAAAAACGATTTTATTACTGTTTAATGCTTCAGCCATATTTTGTTGCGGCTGGTTAATTTAAAAATCTGTTCTCAGTCCCTTTTAGGAACAGTTTATAGCAAATAGGCTGTACTTATAATTAGGGTTGTGATGATTTGTACGATATCTAAAGGCGAAGTAATTTTCGTGAGGATAAAAATATATTTAAAAAAGTCTTTTCCTCATTATTTATTATTTGGCTTGTGGTTTTTAGGTGTTGAAGTGTTTTCTACTAGTCTCTCTTTTTTTGCTTATCCAAATCCTGGTATTCAAATGTTTTTATTATGTTAATCATGCTGTAAACCTACATAGCAACCTAAGGTAAAATTTATGAGTCTTTTGCTTAGCACCAACGACTTTTATATATTTTTCTTGTCCTTTGTGTCTGTCAGGAGGATGAGGTCGTGGACAAGATGGAGGATGATGTGTTCCTGCGCTGCATTGAGGCAAACCTGCTGTCAGACATGTCCCTCCAGGGCATTGAGGCCATCTCAAAGGTAACACAGAGCTGGGATATTTGTCACTGGGCTGAGAGTCTGTGTAGTTGTGGGAGGACAGGAAGGGGAGTGGCTGTAATGAGTTTTTCTGCAACTCCGATTCTGAAAGGTATCCTGGAATTGTCGGTGAACTATATGTAACTGGCACTGTGGCAGCTTTGTAAGTAGGGTATTTTTTGGTGGCGTAGAAATTGGGGGAAAGAGCAGAGCTAGGACACAGGTGTTTTTGTTTTCCAGTATAGCAGTTACTCAAAGAAGCCTGTTTTTAAAGTTTTATTTCTTAAATGTTATGCGATGCTGTAGGCAGTTTTTTTTTTATCTGCTTCTTATGCATTTTGCTTAGATTAAGAAAAAAACCAACCTGATCCCAACCAACTGCTTATAAAAGGTCTTTTTTCCTTGTCATCTAATTTCCTTTCATGTTTGGTTTTGTTTTAAGGGAGAATGTATATATGTGTGTCAAGCATTGCAACAATTCCTCCTGTTTCCCACCTAGGTGTACATGCATCTGCCGACCACAGACGACAAGAGGAGGATCCACATCACGGAGGACGGAGAGTTCAAAGCTGTGACAGAATGGATCCTGGAGACTGACGGTGCGAGTCTCACCAAAGTTCTGAGTGAGAGGGATGTGGACCCGGTCAGGACCTACTCCAACGACATCATTGAAGTCTTCGATGTGAGTCTTTGTACAACTAAGGGAGGAGAGGGGGAGGGAGGAAATGTCATGGCGGAAACACTGGCAAAAAGAAATCACCTTTGAAATCACCATTATTTCTTTCAAATATTATTACATTTGAAGAAATCGCATCCGTTTAAGACTGGATCTGTACCTCCTATACAATGTTTGTATGTACATATTATGTGCTCACTGCAAGCATCAGAAATAATGTCATTTCTGTCAGAGAGGGAAAAGTCACTGAAATACAGACATTTTAAATGTCCTGAGAACATGCTTTTCTTCAAGCAATATAGGTACACAATAATTGTTCTATTGTAGAAACATGCTGAAATTCTCTAGTATGCTATTAATTCTTCTGTATAATGAAACTGATTGATTTAATTTAAAAATAATTTTTATGCAGAATTTGAAAAAGTGTTTGAATAAAAACCAATGCTTTTCTCTTTTCAGACACTTGGTATTGAGGCTGTGCGAAAAGCCATCGAGAGAGAGATGAATCATGTCATCTCCTTCGACGGTTCCTATGTCAACTACCGCCACTTGGCCTTGCTTTGTGATATCATGACCTCCAAAGGTCACTTGATGGCCATCACACGTCACGGCATCAACAGACAGGAGACTGGTGCTCTGGCTCGATGCTCCTTCGAGGAAACTGTGAGTTTATTGTCATGCTCAGATTTTCTGTATTAGAAAGAAAAACAAATTGTTGAGATTCCTTTTTATAGAACAATGCAGTTTAAGTGCTTGCGCTTGAACAACTAGCTTTGACATTTTTTTTTATTTTTTTTACTTAAATGTGTTATTGTCATGCTCAGACTGTCTATCATTTTCTGTACCAGTATTTGGGGAAAGAGTTAAAATTGTTGAGATTCCTTTTTATAGACAAATGCAATCAGTAGCTGTGCTTGAACAATTAGTTTTGATGATTTGTTTTTAGTAAAATGAGTTAGTGAATCAAGTGTTGCCAACCCTCACCATTTATCTGCTTGTCATGTGAATCTCCTGCTCTCATGAAAAATATAGAACTCTCACGGTTCGTTTTTAACTTCCTTTTGCCCGTAAGATCTCAAATGTTTACGATACAGAACTCTATTGTTTGGGTTTATTTATTTAAGATAAATGTAGTACTGGAGTAGAAAAGGAGATCTTTTACAGCTTTGTCATAAAGCACATTCAAGCAGCCTGGTCTTAGATGTGTATGGATCACAGGTCACAAGTTTGCCATTTGGTGAACAACATTTGGATCAACAATTGGTTTGATTTGAGATATAATTTTTTAGACATTCAAGTTTTTCCTTTTTCTAAGACTTTTGTTTTCCGCTCCTTCCTTTTCCCTTAGGTGGACATTCTTATGGAGGCGGCTTCACACGCTGAGATCGACCCCATGAAGGGCGTCTCTGAGAACATCATGTTGGGTCAACTGGCCAAGATTGGCACAGGATGTTTTGACCTGCTGTTGGACGCTGAGAAGTGCAAGCACGGCATGGAGATCCCAACCAACCTGGGGCCCGGCATGATCGGAGGTCAGACTTTTTTTTTCACTTTTATTTTTAAATCGGTTACTTTGTACTTAATGATAATGGTATTTGTATTGATTATTAAAATTATTTTTCAGTCCCCAATATAGATTTTCAATAAGCTTTGTTCTCTTTATTTGCACAAAATGAAATAATTTTCAGAATTCTTTTTATGGTAATTGTACTGTTCTATATATAAGGGTAGTGAACCAAGTTATTTCCAATTTGTAAATTTAAAGCCCTCTCTACTCTTTTTTGTGGTTACAGAAGAGGAAACTCAAGCTCAAAGCGATTTGTCACTTAAAACTGATAATATTATGTTTTGCCCATACAATGCTGTTGCTCTACAGATCTCTCATAGCACTAGTGAATTTTTACAGCATCGTTATTCTGATCTCTGACTGCTAACGTTGACCACTGCCCTCATTCCTCTCTTCTCCTTTTCCCTGCAGGAGCCGGCACTGGCATGTTCTTCGGTGCCGGAGGTTCACCAGCTACCTCGATGTCACCGCAGATGACTCCATGGGGTCAGGTTGGCACGCCAGGCTACGCCAGCGCTTGGTCACCTGGCGTGGGCAGTGGCATGACTCCTGGCGGGGCTGGATTCTCCCCCTCGGGCGCCAGCGAGGCTGGTATGTCGCCTGGTGGATACTCCCCGTGGTCTCCCCAGCCAGGATCCCCTGGCTCCCCAAGCTCCCCGTACATCCCGTCGCCGCGAGGCATCCAGTCACCGAGCTATTCCCCGGCGTCTCCCTCCTACATGCCCAGCTCGCCTGCTGTGCCGACGCCGCAGAGCCCAAGCTACTCCCCGACCTCCCCGTCCTACTCTCCATCAAGTCCAGGGTATTCCCCAGCAAGCCCCAAGTATTCACCGGCATCGCCATCCTATTCACCCACAAGCCCCTCCTACTCTCCCACAAGCCCCTCCTACAGTCCCACAAGCCCCTCTTACAGCCCGACAAGCCCGTCTTACAGCCCGACAAGCCCTTCCTATTCTCCGACAAGCCCATCCTACAGCCCCACAAGCCCATCCTACTCGCCAACAAGCCCCTCCTACTCTCCCACAAGCCCCTCCTACAGCCCGACAAGCCCCTCCTACTCTCCGACAAGCCCTTCCTACAGTCCAACCAGCCCCTCCTACTCACCCACCTCTCCCTCATACAGCCCCACAAACCCCTCCTACTCACCCGCCTCCCCATCCTATTCGCCCACCAGCCCAGGGTTTTCTCCGACTTCTCCCTCCTACTCCCCATCCTCCCCCAACTACTCCCCGACCTCCCCATCCTATTCCCCGACTTCCCCTTCCTACTCTCCCACATCTCCCTCCTACTCTCCCTCCTCCCCGTCATACTCTCCATCATCACCATCTTACTCTCCCGCCTCTCCAAACTACTCTCCTTCTTCCCCGTCCTACTCCCCCTCTTCCCCCAAGTACAGCCCCTCCTCCCCCAACTACTCCCCAACATCCCCCTCCTACTCCCCCTCCTCCCCCCAGTACTCCCCCTCCTCGCCCAAGTACTCGCCGGCTTCACCACAGTACTCCCCCTCCTCTCCCCAATACTCCCCTGCCTCACCCTCCTACTCCCCATCCTCCCCCAAATACTCCCCGACATCTCCTCGCTACAGCCCAGCCTCTCCTGACTACTCCCCATCATCTCCCCAGTACTCCCCGACTTCCCCCTCCTACTCTCCCTCCTCTCCCAACTACTCCCCCACCTCCCCATCCTACTCCCCCTCCTCCCCGCAGTATTCCCCAACAGGGGCCAGCTCATCCCCCGTGTCCCCCAGCTACTCCCCCAGCAGCCCAGCCTACTCCCCCAACACCCCCCACTACTCTCCGACCAGCCCTCACTATGGCACAGACCTCGAGGACGAGGATGACCAGGCGTAGACGAGGATGAGAGACACCTCAAATTTCACACACCACCAGAGCAGTTCACTGCAGGAAGTCCTGCCCGTGACCCCATGATGGACCAGCCTAGCCAGGATTGTGTACATAATGGTCACCATCCTCTCCCTCCTCATCATATGGCGCAGCCAAGGTCCAAGCCAACATCATCCTGATCAGCTGAGCTCACTCAAGAGAACCAGCACTTCGGCTTTACTGATGTTACTTGTTGCTAATCGAGTAGCCTTTGAGTGTGCGCCCTTACTGATGTTACTTAATACAATTCATGAATTGGTCATGTCTACATGGATTTGTTGATGCGATGATCATCCCTCCCTCCCTTGTCATCCAACGCCTTCATCTGTCGTGAAGAGACAGTACTGATTGTGAAAGTCTTGATAATTTTACCTACGTGCACAGCCTCTTAAAAAGATGTGGAAGAATAATAGTTGGTTGCCTGTTTCAACTGTCAAAGTCGAACTCTTTAATGGGAGTATGAAGAGAGAGGTGTTCATAGTATTAAAATGTCAACTGCACATCCAGCTCCCATCGAAGGGAAGCATTGAGAATCTGTTGGGTTTTTTTGTACTGCTGATCTTAGTTTTAAATTGTCACTACATTTGGTTTGAACTCAGCCCTCATAAGTTTAAAAAGATATTTTCTATTTTTGGTGGAAAGTGGAGAAAAAAAGCTCTTTTTAAAAAAGTTGACCCCCATGGTTGTATTTTATGCGCAACATAGGCCTACCAATATTACCATGTGAGAGACCAAATAATGCTTATCTGGTTTTACTCATCTCAATAGCTCTTTGAAAGAAAGCTTGCTTGTCAAGTCCTGAATTTAAATTATTAAACTGAAGCATGTCCTTCCAGGGTATGTCATCGTTTTGGGAATGGATCACTTTATGAATGTTTTTAAAAAAAAAAAATAAGTATGAGAATAGCATTAGATTGGTATTGAACTTGAAATTTTGATTTGATCTATTGCACTTTCAGATTGAGGAAGCTTTCATTTAATGTGAAGATTTCCATACATCATTGACATTGATTGATTTTTGTTAGTTAAAAAAAAAAAAATTTTCTTTGCCTAGTTCTTTGTTGTAAATTATGGGTCTGTTTTGGTTTGCATCCATTTTCAGGATTGTTACTTTACTTTGCTTGACAACCACACAATTGTGTTTTCATAGTAGTGTTTTTGTCCCAAGACAAGTAGTTTTTGCATACTGAAATCATTGCAGCGGCTAAACGTTGTGTACCACATGCCATGATGGGAGGTAATGTTACTTGTATGAGACTACTGACCTCCGACACAATATGACTTGGAGCTAGAAAGCCTACCTCAATTTTGGGGAGAAACGAGATGATGTCAAGTGGGAGGGAAACAAAAATGTTAGGGTTTCCTCCTCTCCTGAACATTTTGTTGAAAGGGGGTTTTGTCCCTTTGTCATGAAATGATGAGGATGTTGCTGTAATTTATCTCATCATGTCCAATGTTGACTTACGAGGCAAGAGTAGAGTCATTGCTGCTCACCAGTCGCATCATGCCTCCATGATTCCAGTCATCTGTTGACCACTATTTATTACTTATTGCTATGCCACATTTTATGCCTGGAGTATGTGGTCCTGTTGTAAATGTAATGCTGTACATACATGAAGTATAATGATTGCATTTTATTGTGACCTCTAATGCCAATGACAATGTATTCCTCTAGGATTTGGTGTCTCTTGCCCTTTCTTTTTCTGTGAAAGGGAAATGAAAGGGCCTAGTGCAAGACATGCCAAATGACAAGTCCTTCAGTTACGGAGAGTTAATGCCAAGACTTGATATATTTTTTTAAGCTGTTTTTTTTTTTTAAACGAATGGATGTACAAAGTATACGTGCAGTATGTAGTTGAAGTTTGTTGTTTTTCTTGCTCTTGGATTTTGGTTTATTCATCTGACTGCAATAAAAGTTCATCTTTTGATACAAGATGTACCCCTCTTTATTTTTTCTTCCTCTTTTGTTTTTGTTCTTTCTTGAGGTGGATTAGGATAGAAGTTCACTACTTGGACCACTTAATATTTTAGTATCAGAAATGTCAACATTGTTTGCAGGCCGAACATGATCTACATGTACTAATGAAATTGTGTTAGGGAGTATTCTTCACCCGTATGTATGCAGATTGCAGTTAGAGTCATTGGTTCCTTTTTCTTTTTAAAGAAATTGTGTTTTGGTGTTTTTTGGTTCCTATTTCTAAGTTTTGCCACATTCTAATCGCGACAATTGCACATCTTTTGATACAAAATGTGCTGCTCTTTAGATTTTTTCTTTTATGTATTTTGCTTTCTAGAGGTGGATAAGGATAAAAGTGTACTACTTGGACAACAAAATGAGTTTTTTAAGTTTTAGAAACGTCAACATTGTTTGTAGGAGATACTGTTTGCTGCATGCTGTTTGTGACTTTCTTCTGTGAAATCTTTGAACATCATGTTAGAAGTTTAGATTAAAACCTCTTTTCCACACTTATTAATGAAGTGTGCCAATTGAATTACGATTGGCATTATTTCCATTTTTCTATAATTTTCATGATCATGTGTGACAATGTGTCTTTTGAACTGGCTTGCATTCAGAGCAGAGAGGGAAAAAATTTCTTATGATTGCTCCATCTTTTTTATTTTTTTTTATTATTTTTTTTAGCCCATTATGATTTTGTTGCAGTTCGAGTTTTTTTGTTTCATGAAACGGTGCAGGCTTTTTGCAGTTTGTGATTGTATTTTTGCATCATGAAAATTGCCATCATATATACTAATATTCATCACTATAAAAAACAAAGAAAGGTAATTGTGCCTCAATGTCAATAAATAGAAATCACAACTTATTCTATTTTTGTAATTTTCCATCACATGTTTTGTTGCGTATGAGTGAAAAATATATTTTTTTTTACTTGTAGTCAGTCCTATAATTATAAAGATATGATTGTCATTGAAACGGCAACATAATGTTTTGGTAGTCAAATCATAAAGTTTTCATTTCTTAAGTATTTAAAAACTGACTAAAGTTCTGTGACAATACATGGTTTTCTACTTTTCTCTAATAATTACTGAAGGTTCCTGTTTAGTCATCTTGGTCAAAATCACATTGAAGCCATTGTAACTTTGTTAATTTTATTGTTTGGGTGAATATTTGATGAAATAATTCAATAAAAGCAAAAAAAACTCACGATTTTTCTTGTTATTTCTTTTTCCTTCCCTGTGAAAATAAGCACTCTGTAGCTCGTGAATGGGTGAGACCAGAGAGAGAGAGAGAGAGAAAAAGAGATGTGTTTTCAACTTAACAACTCTTGCAACACTAAGCTCATTTAGAGACAGGGGAACTGACTCTTGACTATTGTTTAACTGTTGTGGTTAACAATTTAATCCAGGTTGAGAGGTCGAGTCCCAGCAGATAGATCCAGACTACTGTCTCCTAAATGGGAATCGAACTCAAGTCTTCAGCTTGTTAGATTTAAAAGAGCCTCACACTACATCACAGGTGCTGGCACAGAGAAGGAGAGGTGATTTTGAGTGACTTAGATCTAGATTTTCATGGTTACCAGTTTTACGTTGTTTGCAACACTAAGGTCATTTCAGAGATGAGCTACTTCGACCCTGCCTGTCAGGGCCAACCCGGGGCTGAGAGGGGGAAATCTCAGCGGAAGAAAACGCAGATCGTCCGTATGTGGGATCGAACTCGGGTCTTCCGCTTGACCAAACCATTACACCCCAGACGACGGTACTGGTTTTCATGACTTTTTGTTTTTGTTTTTTGGCTTAACGTCCCTTGCAACGCTGTATGGTCATTTAAGGGATGGGCTGCTTCCGACTTCGACCCTGTCTGTCAAGGTCGAAGTAGGCCGTCCCTTAAATGACCTTACGGTGTTGCAAGGGACGTTAAAGCCAAAATCAAAACAAACCAAAGCAGAGCGCAGTCTGTGAGAATAAGGTTGCAATGAGATGATCTTACAAAGTACAAATTATGTATAGAGTGTTGGACGATTTTGTCTTAACTTGTTAGGAACGGGGCTCGTGGACAGGGGGTCTAAGTAAGCACATCTTGGTTTGGTTACTATTTTTACGTTCCCTGCAACTACGAAAGGGCATTTAAGAGACGAACGATTTCGACGCTACCTGTCAGGCAGTGCCAACCCAGGCTGAGAGGAAAATCCCAGCAGAGTAGGAGGGGACAAGGAAGAGAAGGAGAGGAAGAGTCAGCCAGCCCAAAGGCTGGACAAGGCTTAGAAAGAGAAGAAGTAGAAAAAGAACAAATAAATTGGAAATAACATAACGGATTCGAACCCGGGGCGTTGGCATGAGAGGCAAACACCATAACCTCCAGACAACGAGAGACCCTAACGTCCATGCACAGAATGACATAATCTAATGGGTAAACAACGATGCATTTTCGGCACACTCCTGTCTTCATCGGGTTCATGAAACATGAAGATAATCTATCCCGTAGGGGATCTATTAGTCTGGACCAGCCCGGGTGAGAACGGGTTTTCGGGAATAAGAAATTATTTACAGGACGGATTCATTTTTAACTTGGAATGTGTAATATTCCCGGAGGGTCTTGTTCTCCTAATTGTTTTTACAGCAGCATAGGACACTTCAAAATAAGGGTTTTCCTCTATAAATTTCACTGTTTTAGATCTCATTAGAAGCAATGAAGAAATGGAAGTAATACAGCATCATAGATAAAAATAGAACGGTATTTATTTTTATTCTATTTCCACCACTTGGAGGAAACACTTCGCTTTCAGCGGCAGTGTTTTTTTCTCCGCCCTGCTCCAAAATGAAAAATCCCAGATTGCTGTTTTTACCATGATTACAAAACGATATTCCGTTGTTTGCAATGTATAGACAAAGAAGAAAGTGCCCTTCAACCGTAAGGTACTCACTGAAATATAATCTAACTGTCAACCAAGACTCCTGGCAAAATGTATCTACATGTATACCAAATTTGGTTAAGATCCGTCACAAAACAAGCAAGTTATTCCCGAAAAACGATTCTCAGGAGGCTGGTAAGGACTGTAGCTTCACGTGACTTTTACCTCACGTGTTCGTATATTCTGAAAATAGACCAAAATCATACACAAAAAAAGCCAATTCAAAGAGAAACGATAACTTGACCAGTACGGAAAATTACAGAAAAACAACAGCAACCCGAGAACAAAGAACGAAGAATTATTAATTTTTTACAAGATGAAATCAGGGACAATCCGCGCGTGTATTACATCGTTAACTCTCTGTGTATAACCACAGAGTGGATGGTCATTAAATGCAAATGTTGAAATGCATATCTAATATCTTTTGATCGAATCTGTTAGATTGGCTGCAATGATTATTTTCTCCCCCCTAAGCCCGCAAGGGTTAAATAAGCCTCGCTCGCTCACTTAATGATAATGATATACTCCATAATTTGCGGAAAGTGTAAAAATATTTTTGTTATCGCACATTCCTTCTGTTCTGATTTCACATAGGCCAAATGTACTTTTCTATAGTAGGATTTACACAATTAATTAATGGGGGGGGGGGGGGGGGGGGGGGGGGCG
>JAUKPP010254707.1:0-12349 GCA_032273245.1 Phyllaplysia taylori
GTCAAAAGCATTTGCTTGAAAATGTGCGCTAGCCTTTTCAAATGCGTACATTTTTGGTATATACTTGCCAGTTTTACACATACGAAGACGGATTTTGAATACGAACTTAAAATTTTCGCATGCGTAAGCCTCTACGCATACGTAAAAGTGGATTTTGAATACGGCCCCTGGTAGTGTCCACTATCGGCATCTGACTTGTCCGTTTCCACAAATCTTCGTTGGCGATTCTGTCAGGCCAGATGATGTTGAGTAGCCTATCTGTCTTAAAAACTTGATGATGAAGGCCTGCAGAAGGTCTGCAGCCTTTTATCCATTCCTTTGGCCAGCCCCCAGGTCTCTGACCCATACAGTAGCACAGATTTCAAGTTTGTGTTGAACAGTCTAAGCTTGGTGGGAAGATGGATGTTCGCATTTTCCCAGGCGGACTTGAGGGTGGTGATAGCTACTCTCTTGCCTTGGTGATCCTGGCCTTAGTCACTAGTGTTATCGTCAATGTCTCCTATCTTGTTTCCTATGCTTCCCAGGTCGGTGAACTTGTTGAGTCCTTCAATTTGTTCGTCGTCGGGGTAGATGGACTCGGCCCAGCTCGTGTTGGCTCTCCTCATGCTCTTGGTCTTCTCAGCATTTATCTCTAGTCCTGTCTTCTTGGCAGTGCTTCAAAGGCTTTCAGTCTTCTCCAGCATGCGTTGGAGGCTGCAGGACTCAAGGTCTTCCAGCTTGTTCATGAGGGCCCACCGAATCCCTCGAGATTATGTCATGGCTGCCCCATGACTTTGTGTGTCTTTCACTACCTCGGTTGGTATGCCGTAGTGCCTTAGAACTCTCCAAGTCACTTCTCTGTCAACTGTGTCAAATTTTTCTTGAGGTCGATGAAATGAATGTAGATTGGTGACTACCGTACCACTAGTGCGATTGCTCAATGATGATTCTAAGTGTCGCTATCTGGTCAACACAAGGGGGGGGGGGGGGGGGGATAGATGGGCTCAAGACTGGAGGTAGTAGGCTAATTGCTTTTCTCTCATGTTGGCTTTTCTTCCCCGATTTATTTGCATTTCACTCTCTGACTCTCTCTCTGTCTCTCTCTCTCCCTCTCTTGTTCTTTCCGTTCGCTTGTTCTTTCCACAGTCTCTTGCCACTCCTTCTTACTTGCTTCTCTTCTCTCATTCCTTATCCTTCCCTTTCCTTCCAAACACACACCTGATCTTAGGGTAGGTAATATCCAACACGAAGTCTTCTCGGATAATGTATAATGCGCACGTTTAGAAATACCTTGGTCGTTGAAAAATAGAAAAGAATCACTTATTAGGCTACCACAGGGGGCAAGATTCAAAATGAATTCCTACAAAACAACAACAACAACAACATCAACCGAAAAGACCCCCGAAACCGGAATGTCGATGCCGTTAGACTAGAGACCTTACAACCTGATTACCGGCGCTGTGGTGTAATGGTTAGGCTCTTCGCCTGTCATGCGGAAGACCCCGGTTCGATCACGGCTCGCGGACGATCTGGGTTTTTTTTCTCCGGGGATTTTTTCCCTCTAAGCCCAGATTGTCCCTGACAGGCAGGGTCGAAGTAGCCCGTCTCTTAAATGACCTTACAGTGTTGCAGGGGACGTAAAACTGGCAACCAAACAAGGATGTAAGCTCCTTGCAACCAAACCAAACCAAACCACCTGATTTAATACGCTGGAAAATGATCGCATTGTAATGTAACCTACAGCCCACGTTAAAAAGCAATAAATAAAAAAATAAATAAGTAGATAAATAAATGAATAAATAGACAATATAAACACATAGATAAATAAATAATAAATAGATAAATAATAAGGCCAGAAGACGACAAATTGAGTTGGTGCCTCTATAAACAGATTGGATAAGAAGAAGAAATTACGAAGTAAGGACCATAAAAATATGGATATTAATGTTGACAACCAAAATTTGCGAAAACGGAAAAGGAAGATTCAGTAAAGCAATACAAGGGGCATGGATCGATAGTTTAAATGATCGGACACAGCGGGAAACAGGCTGATAAGAATTTGATAAAAGTCTGTGTTCTATGCCTGCCTAAAAATGGACATGAAGTAATTATATAAAAGCTGTGGAAATGAACTGATTTAGAGATGTAGCCTTTTCTTTTCTCAAAAGCATGGAATGGTTTTTTTTCTTCTAATAGTTAGGTTTGGCGCGGGGGTGAACTGCTCACTGCTGCATTGTTTGATATCGATACCATGAAATAGATAAAGAAATCGTTCGATTACTTCATCAGATTCAATTGAATATTGTGTCCTTTTGTTTTACTTTTGAGTTAATCAAGATCAAATTGGACTCTAGACAGACAGGGACCTACATCAAGGGTACTTTGAAACTTTGATTTTGAAGTTTAAAAACAGGCCGCGGATATTGGGATGACTTCTTTCTAGCATCTACCCTCCGACTGAGTAAGATCTTTGCTTTTTCCAACTTTTGTCTGTCAGTGAGTGTCAGTAGTCAGTGTCCACTGTACTGTCAGCCTGAGCCTGAGCCTTTAGTACTTTTTTTAATTCCTATCTTTTACTTTTATCTTTATTATTTTTGTCTTCCCTCCCTACTCCAACTGCTAGATCTAGATCTAGATCTAGTTAAAGTAGACTAGCCTGAGAGTCTTAGTGTGTCTTCGGAAGGACTTCCTCAAGCCGCAACACTACACCTGAATACCCGAACCCCAACCTCTCTCTTGTTGTAACCATATCATATATAATAATATATATAGACTCTATGTATAAATATATGATACAATTTAAATGTAACTATTATTGTCTTTGTGATTCAGGTGCAGCATGGCTTGGTCTTGGGCTAAACCAGAGGGCAAGAAGAATGATCCATGGAGCATGGAACAATCAGCAACAAAGAAGAGGAAACTTGGGGCAGAAAGTTCAGGACAGAATGTGAAGGAAGGGGACAACAAAGATGATTGGGATGATAGCCTGGAGCTGACACAGGCTGACCTAGAAGAGATAGATGTTATTGTTTCACAAGCAGTACAGGTATCATTTCCTCACGGTGTTCCCAATTGAATGGCCTAACTCATTTTCTGCATCTGAGATACATCGTAGACAACTTACTTGGCCTTAGTCTATATTACAAGTTAAGCCACCATGGAAGTATTAAATTTTTGGAAAATGGCCAGGCACTTTTTAAAAAATCTTACCAAACTATGCACTATGATGTGGGAAATATAAAAGTTTATTCAATAATTGTCTAGTCTGAATTTTGCAAAGAGTCTTAGGGACAATGTCTGTTTATCACAAATCATGTAAATCATCCTCAGTATTTTACAGGAGATGGTAAAAAAATTTTAAAAGTAACTTTCGCATCATAAATAATCATATTTGCTTGTGTCTAGAATATTTTGGAGCTAAACCATTTGGACCTAGCACCCAATGATGTTTGGATCTTGCTGCAGTTCTTGTACATTTACTATGAAGATTCAATTTACCAGTATAGCTTTTAAAATATATTTATTATGTTACATTTCAGGTGGAAGGTTCGAAGAAACCATCGCCACCTGGGAAACAAGGGCAGCCTTCAGAAGCATCCTTCTTAGTCCCGACACGTTCCCGCCTTACCACGGCATCAGCTGTATCTAGCTCCAATTCAGATAGCTCACATTCAAACCACCCAGCCTCTAGCTCTTCCAGGTAATACATTCACTCAGCTACTGCTTGCTACATTACACGCTGTCAAATGTGTCTATTTTACATAGAGGATACACCATTGTCACCACATGCACAGTTTTTTCGAAAACCCCCCCACTATGCTTAGGATTTTTCTTGGACTTGCAACTTAGACATCAAGGTTTTTCAAATTGTTTTTTATTACAAATGCTTTGGCAAAAGTGGTTTCACTACTGTTCTGGCATCTTGAAGGTTTTTTTTCTAGTTAATTATGCACTGTTAATAGTGAACTAAATCTGCTTGAACAATATAATTTGAGATAGCATCATTAAGAATGAAATTAATCTATTAATGTTTAGTATAATAATGATCCTACTATAACTGTCAAGAGTAATGGAAGGGTATTATGAATTGTGTTGCACAATAAATAGTCCTTGAAAAGTGAAGAGAAGGATAAAAATATATGCATTTTATATTTATTACTGATTATGCAAAATTTCAAATATATTTTTTCGCAGAACTTCGAATGATACAAGTCATTCACTGTCTTCACACTCATCAAATGGGAAAGGTGATGGAAGCAAGGATGTTTTTCATTCTCAGCAGCTTGAACTGGAACAAGAGGTAATAGAGACAAAAAACTTAGGACAAGTGATTCTTTTTCACTCTTTTAAATTCCTTAAAGATGCCTCTATCTGAGAATAAATAAATATATCTGCAGTTTGAATGGAGGGAAGACTGTATTTCAAATTTTGAAATTTGTGACCTTGGAGAGCATGGTTGAAACACTGTGTTCCAATCATTGTAAAAGACTTCCTTCGTAGTGCTTTATATAAATGGTATCACTACATGTGCATAAATATGTCTGCAGTGTGAATGGGAGGGGAATCGATCAAACTGAAAAAATGTGACAAGAGGACATGGTTTAAATGTTGTGTTTAAATCACTGTAAAAGACGTCCTTCATCATGCTATTTATAAATTATTCTATTTTGCTCGATTTATCAAAGTGGCTTCCCTTTAAAAAAACATGTCAATTTTCATATTCTTAAAGCTTATAGTATAAAGGTAGTCCATGGATTGGTTATGACGATCAGAATAGTTTTCCATCTTCGCATATTTCAGTGAGTAGGCAAAAAAGCGAATTTGACGTCTATTTTGATCAGTGAAGATAATCTTTTTTTTATGATATTTATACCTCAGTAACTTTTCAGCATTCAGTTTCTTTGAAAGACTGAATTCTGTATTGGGAAGTTTTAGTTGGTAACACGAAGTAGTCCTGGTTGACAATATTTTGTAGCAATATCTGAGATGCATAGCAAACTTAACAGCTCTTCTGTTTAAGAAAAATGTTTTATTTATTTTTCTTACACATTTTCAGGTTAAGAAAGCTCAAGAGGAGAAGTACAGGAGGGAAGGAGAAGTGAAGTTTCTTCGAGAAAGTCTGCACAAGCAGGAGGAAGACTTGGAAAATTTACGTGCTCAACGACAAGATCTGCTAGAAGAAGAGAAACGGGCCACATCTGAGCGAGAACGCAAGCTACAAGTACAGCTAGACAGCCTCACGTCTCAGACGCAGTTTAGGGTGATTTTTTAGAAACATTTCCGAGTCTTAGCCTACCTACACACATTCAATTTTTCAAGTTGAGAAATATTCAGCTTCTTCGAAACCATGAAAAACCTTTAGTAATCACATTTGGAAGTTTTTTTATTATCACATCTGATACTTTTAGAAATTAGAAGCATGATGAGTGGGCAAGATTTTTGTTTATTCTGCATATGGATAGCACATTTGATACAGTGTTTGTTTTAAAGCCATTCACACTATCTGTTAAGATAAGATGCTGCTGAAATTTTAGAGGTTATTTTGTTTTTCTTAAGACCACTACAGAAATTTTAATGATTTTCTTTGAAAAGTGGAGGAATAAATGTGGTACAAGTTTCTGTTTATTAATTCTACTGATCTAGATCTATCTTGCTTGAAGAGCTTTTCATTGCCCTTGTGTGAATAGCAATGACTGGAGATGAGGAAATTACAGAAGTGTGCTTGCCTTTAGATTTGCCTGCACTTCCTATTTCTTTTCCAGTGTGTGAAAATTTGTTGTGGCTTGTGTAGGACAAAAGGCAGTATTCCCATGTTTATCTTCTTTAATACTGATTTTGTTGGTTACAGCACTGAATTCATATCATATGACTTAGTAAATTATTTTTCCCCCAATACATATAATTATTCATGACATGTTCAGTATATATTGTAGAAATGTGCCATGTAAGACCGTAGAAATCAATCTTATATATCTTATCTTACATCATTCAGGAGAGAGAACTTCAAGAGCAGAACCAAAACTTGTCAGACAAGCTGAAAAAGCTCCAGCAGTCCTTACAGCAAGCAGCAGCCGGGCCTTCAAAGTTAGATGTCACCTCATCACCGAGGCAGCCAAGCCCGAAGAAAGTAAGACATTTTCTGCCCTTTAGAACATTAAGTTTCTTGAAGACTAGTACAGCAAAAATGTCAGGGCTCTTTATACATTTTCGACACTATCATTATGGAAACTGACTCTATTTCATGCTACAATCGCTGACAACAGCCATATGCAACAATTAAATTATGCCATACACTGTATGTTAGATCTTAACTATTTTATGCCCCACATAGGGCGCTATAAGATCACTTAGAAGTTCTTCGACCTAAGCGACACAAGGTATGTAATATGCCATTAAAGTTTTAAGAAACAGAGATGAATTCCTAATTCTCAGGATTTTATTCTGAATTCAGAATGTTTAAATCTCAAGTGAAAATATCCTGAGATTTCTTCTATATCATGTTATGTTTTTTACATAACTGTACAAATTGCTGGCCCTTATACAGAAGCTTAGGATTTTTTTGTGGTTAGCTGTACACATCCCTGAAGAGGAAAGTTTTACAATTAGGAAAATTATGGGTTTTTATTGTAACTACAGTAGAATATGACTATGGCGGCACCTGCTACAGTGGGACCTTACCAGAATCCCCCTTTTTTTTGTGCTATGTAAGCTCAATAACTTGTGCATGGGTTCAGCGGAGCAAGGAAAAGCCCGAACTTGGATACCGCGGGATCCGGGAGGTAAAAATCAAATATGATGTAACTACTTCTAGGACTAAAAGTCCGGCTATAGCCATGTTCTACTGTACTTATGATGCACATAAATGGTTTTGATTGTTTTGATAAACTTTTTCTCTGTTACTACTTGCAGCTGTTTAGACTATTATATCGTAAGTTATTCATGACCTTAAAAGCTATTAATGGTTACATCATGATATTATAAATTACTTTTACTTTATTTTAAGAAGTATTGTTTGTATTTTGGTGTTTTTTGTTAGATAATGAAGTGACAATCCTACTTGTCAATACCGCAAAAGTTCAGTAATTTTTTTTTTTAAGTTGGCATCACTATTAAGTAGCTCACTGTACATTTTTTTTTGTACATTTTTTTTTTAATTTTTAAAAAAAAAAAATTTAAGATCCATTGTAATGGCATTCAGGCATTGTATTAACGTGAGAATGAGAATCCTTGATTTCAATGCTTTCTACAAGACCTTGGTACATTTTTTGAAGAGGCTAAAACAGCGGAAAAGGCTTGTGCCTTTATAAATAAAGAACTGAAAACTTAACTAACATTTGTTAAATTCTCCACCCAGGTTCCTGTGAAGCCCAGTCCTCCCAGTAAAGCAAAGCAGTTGAAGCTCCAGAAAGGAGGGAATGAATCTCAAAGCTTCCCCACAACATTTTCCTTTATGCAACAGGTTTGTCCTGGAAGGTTGTTGTGGACATTCACAACTTTGGAGTAGACTCAGATTCCACGAATTATTGTGTAATTGTGTGTTCGCATTTGTGGTTTTTAATGTGCGTTACTTATTAAACTGGCACCTGCTGTGGAGTGGTTAGGTCCCTCGCTTAACACGTAGAGGGCAAAGGTTGGATAAGCATTTCTTTCTCTCTGCTGGGAACTTGCCCTCTCAACCAGGGTTGGCCCTAACAGACAGGGTCGAAATAGCCCTCCTCTAAAATAACCTTACAGTGTCACAAGGAGCGTATAACCATTTGAAACCAAATCAATTATAGGTGCTTTGGAGTTGGGAAGATTTAGGATGAAAAAGACTCTGTTTTGAAAAGGGGTTGACTCTGTTTGAGGATAAGTCCCTGTGTTCCAGTACACTCTGTACTCTAAATACTGTGGAGGTCTGCTTCTTTCTTTTGTAGTAGAGCTAAAGTGATGTATCGTTGAAACTGAAAAATGCCTGAAATTGTTTTAAGATTTATATTCTTAATCTTGACTCATGTTGTTTTTTTTTTACGGGGGAGGGGGTGCTCTATTGTTTTAAAAAACATTATCCTCTTTGTTGAATTTGTTAATTGTAGACTTAAGATTCCACTGATATCAGGAGAGATTCAGATACAATTATTATCACCAGTATTTGTTCATTATTGCCTTACAATCCCGTTCCCTTCTATGTCAGACCAAACCGCCCTTGTCCACAACAGCCACAACATCAAAAGCTGACACTGCATGTGCCTCTTGTCAGACTGAAGGCAGCTCCAGTCCCCAAAGAGGTAACATTGATGATAAATACCATTTATTAAGCACTTTTCCCTTGCTCTAAAGACGTCTACTGTTTGAACAGCTAGTTTGTAAGATTTCTTTGATATTTCCAGGATTTGTCCCAAATTCAGGCTTTTTAAATTCTGCCGAAAGCTGTGATTTCTTCTGAAATCATTAAATGTGAGTCCTAAATGCATACATTTTTTGCCAGGATTTTCTGGTATAGTCGTCTATTTCAAAAGTAGAAATATTATTTTAAGGATAAATTCTGACTAGATGACAGATTTATTCCAAACTGACTCGGGACATATTTCATTTAGTTTTTAATCACCCCTAAAAGGATTAATATTCAGCCACATATCAATTAGGTTTTCTCTTTGGCTTTGTCAGGTAATCTGTTTTACGCTTGAATTAATTTACGTCCATTGCCCCATGAGCCAGCTCTACTGACATATAGAGAGGTGACATGTTTGTAGTGAGCGAAAGTTTTGATGCGCAGAAAAGAGAGTCCATGTGAAAGAGTAAAGTTTACAGTAAGATGGCTTTTCTTTACCACCACCTGGCTGGCAGAAAAAGGTCCTTTGTGCCAGAGAGAAGTGCCCTTGAATAGAACACTACCTCTTGAACAAAAGTATTATACCTGAAAAGACTAACAAAGATTCAACTTTTTAAGTTCGACTGACTGGTAGAAGGTTTAAAGTTAGTTGTTTATAGAGCTGTCAGCCTGGACTGACTGTTATACCCATATTTCTCAGTCAATGATAATGTTTCTACTATTTTCCAGTTCTCGTAGATAAAACCAAGGAAAGGCAGCAGCACGGGCTACAGAGGAGGCTCAGACTCGGTGTCCCTGCATCATGCAGTAAGTTATCACAGGGTATTCTCTTGCTTTTTGTGGTAATTGCACACACCTTTTTAGTATTAGCATCTGGCGTAATCACTAGGAAGGAAAAAGCAAAAACAACCCTGATTATTTGAATATATGGAAAAGTAAAAAAATACAGTCCACATTTTTTTTTTATGGGAGAGCAATGTTAAGGTATGCATTATAATTTATTAATTCGTCCCAACAGGACAGTACTAAATTGCCCATTGCACTACTTTTACTTTGAATGAATAGCACTACAGTTTGAGCAAAGCCATTTAAAGCTTGATATTTGCAATACAAAAAAAATAATGATTTATCACCTTTTTCTTTCTATACAAAACAAAAACATGGGGATACTAGAATGTAGGTCCTAGAATAACTTATAGCACTGAAATTACCTTACAATATTTAGTGTGTAAAATCTGAGAAAAGCAGCAATATTTGTCAAGCCATTAATAGAGTCCTACTGCTTTTGAAATTATTACAACTCTGGAAGAAACGGCGCTGTGGTGTGATGGTTTAGGCTCTTCTCCTGTCGTGTAGGGGACCAGAATTTGATCCCAAGCACGTAATATCTGTTTTTTTCTGATAGAATGTTTTCCCTCTCAGCCTGGGTGGCCCTGACAGTCAGAGTCAGAGTAGCCCATCTCTTAAATGACCTTACAGTGTTGCAGGGGACTTAAAAACTGGTAACAAAACTAACCGAAAATCTCTGGAAAATCACTTGATTCAATGTTGTCTTCGTTTGTTGTAAGTCCAGTTACTAGGTACATGCTCTTCGCCCTCATACCAAATTGTAGGAGTAGGAATATATATAATTGAGTAGTTTTAGATTGGTGCTGGGTTTGAAGGTACAGTTAAACCTTGAGTATGTGCCCTTGAAGTAACATGCTCTCAATTACATTCATATTCAGGTCCTGATGTGTTGCTTCTTGTTCAAGCAATATAATAATATGCGTTCTGTGTTTATCAGCAAAACCGAATGTAACTGTTATGCTTCTCGGTTTGTGTAGGTTGATCTGAGTTGTTTTCTTTTTTGTCAGATATTGTCGCCCGCAAATTGGAGGGTTGTAATTTTTAAAAGGTGGATTTTACAAGAGATGCAACAAAATTATTATTTCAGGAATTGGATTTCGGCAATCCACGTTTCACAAGACAAATTTGTCATGCATCCGTAAAATACACACCCGTGATTTGTGTGGCAATGTGGCTCGTTGTGCTCTTTACAGAGACCTGAGATTAAAAACCTCAAGATAGATTTTTTTTTTTTTTTTACTACACTTTGATTTGTGGGCTGAGATATAATAATGTACTATGGCTGCAGGTCTCAAACATAGAAATATGTTAAAATAAGGTTTTACCATTGCAATACTATCTCTTTTGTTTGCTTTTGTGTTCAGGAAGAGGTGAACAAGTGTCGGGCAATCAAGTGGTCACCGAGCTGCTGCAGTCCAGTGGAGGCTGCGGAGTGTCATCTGACCTGGACACTGGCTCTCCTCAGCAGTGGGACCCCGGCCTGACAGGACTTCTCCACGCAATGTCGACCTCACTCACTCTAGCTGGACTCACTTACAGCAGGGCCAGGGAGGCCAACCTCTTATCACCGGTCAAGCCTAGAAGGTTAACTACCGCAATGCAGTGCTGTACTTTCTTTTAGAAAATGTCTTTATGGTTGTGGTTTAAGCTAATTAGATAGTTTCAGAGCAGGACGGCTAATCGTTATATCAATCTCCATTAAGCCCGCAACTATTTTTGTTGGTACAGTTCAGGAAGTAAGAGTTATTCACCCTTCAAATAGTCATAACAGCCTACAGACTCATGGCAACTTAACTCTCTTCAAAGCTATGAAACTAGAAGTGAACAAATATCTGACTTTCTTTCTGACTTAAATGTTTCAACATGTCATGGGCTCTGTGCTGTCTTGTACTTTCTCCAAATTTTTGTGTGGCAGTTTGCTCTCAGTCATGAATTGAAGCCACATTTTCTGATAATAAGAATGTTCAGATAGTTTAAGACAGCACTGATCTCACCACACTGTTTCATACCTTCAGACCGGTGCCTGTACGGAACTGGTTAGGCTCTTTGGCAATCTTGAAGGGTCTATGTAGCCTGTCTATAAAACGACTTTACAGTGTTGCAAAGTGATCATACATTTAGGATTGATAAGAGTTTTTCCTGAAAACCCACCAGCGCTGTGGTGTAATGGTTAGGCTCCTCGCCTATCATGTGCAAGACTCAAGTTTGATCCCAGTTGCAGACGATCTGCTTTTTTTTTCTGCTGGGATTTTTCTCTCTCAGCCCAGGTTGGCCCTGACAGGCAGGGTCGAAGTAGCTAGTCTCTTAAATGACCTTACAGTGTTGCAGGGGACGTAAAACTGGTGATGAAGCTTACAAACACCCACTTGGAAACCCTCTTATGATCCCATTCTATTATGTTATGTCTGATTTTTTATACACGTTGAAAATGTAGATCTTCTTCCCATACATGGAACATTTTTTTTCTTATATATGTCTGTATTCTGTCATCAGGCAGGATCTGATGCCCCGGACCTCAGGGTCATCCGGGGATGGGTCATTGCAGGTGGTCAGCCGGCAACATTTCCGCTTGGCCATTGAAGGTCTCACTCTTCTTCTGGAGGAATCCAGTCCCCACAGAGAGAAGTTGCTTGGTAACTAGTTTCACTCTCAATAAATGTGTTTTGAGCTGACATTATTTTTGTGCCGTTGCTTTTTTGTTTGCATGTTGATGTCATATGAATGAATTATTCTGTCCGCTAAAAAGTATCGAAGGATAAGTTTGGGGAATTTTCATGTGTATGTGTCATATTGGGCACACGTTTTTAAAATTACAGTATTATTTTAAGTGTGATTTGCAAACACATGAGCGTGAAAGAAGTTTGTACTGGTTTAAAGTGAAAAACAGTGTCAATGGTTAGCTGGAGGGAAAAAGCAGGTCCAGTGAAATAGTACAAATAGCAGGGAAACATATTTCTATTTGGGGGTGACAGGTTTGTGTACACAGCATAACATTGTTTTCTCATGATTTGTATGAATGGCATTACTAAATGTCCATACTTGTCATTAAATGTATGTATTATAGCTTTTATGAATTTGAATGTATTTGTACACCATTTCAGTGTGAATTTCCCCATGCTGACAAATTAAGAGGTCTTTTTTTTCTTTCTTTCTTTCTTTCTTTCTTTCTTTCTTTCTTTCTTTCTTTCTTTCTTTCTTTCTTTCTTTCTT
>JAUKPP010254718.1:0-12013 GCA_032273245.1 Phyllaplysia taylori
TTCCAAATGTATTACTGTATGTATGTTTCAAATGTATTACTGTATGTATGTTTCAAATGTATTACTGTATGTATGTTTCAAATGTATTACTGTATGTATGTTTCAAATGTATTACTGTATGTATGTTCCAAATGTATTACTGTATGTATGTTCCAAATGTATTACTGTATGTATGTTTCAAATGTATTATTGCTCACTATCAATTTTCTTCACTGGCGATCCATATGATAAATCCACAATGCTGTTCTCACTGATAAACAACGGTTGTGCTGGCACATGCTTGTATACTTAAAATAAAAAAGTCCTCATCTCCCTTTCACCCTGATCGTCTCTGCATTGAGGTAAATGTGATTTGCCTTGTGTGTTTTGGTCCTGAAATTGTTTTCCATGCTCATATAAAAAGTGGCCGCTTTTCTTGTACAAAGTGTTCTGTGTCTTTTACTTATCACTGTTGAATGTATTTTGCTCTTCTTTGGGCCTTGTTCCTCTTTGAGATGTCCATTTTGATGTGCCAGTTTGTGTCAGAGTGAAAATAATAATAATAGATTGCATTTATATAGTGCATTTCACCACTTGAAAGCAAGCTCTGTGCGCTTTACAATCATTATCTGCATAATAATCTGCAAAGCAATCATACTGCTTTCTTTACTCATCTTGTTGGTTTGGTTGGTTGGGGTTTTACGTCTCCACCGAGTCTATAAGGTCATTTCGGCGTTGACACCTATCTTGTTGTAAATGACTTGTGAAGACAACTATGCCCAGGTACTTCCATGTCAACCCTCCCGTTCATTCTCATAATTTATTGTTGCTATCAGTAGTCACGCAATGAATTTGTTTTATTTGTTTGGGGTTTTACGGCTCCGCCAATTGAGGTTATTACCAAACAATGTAGAGTTTGTGATGCATTTTGTTTTTCTTGGCTACTTTTGTGTCATCAAACAATCCTCTACTACTCATAGTCCCTGTCGTGTTTTTTGTTTTATGTGTTCAGAGCCATAAAGAGTTATGTATTCAGAGTGCTGTGTTATTTGCTGAAGTTGCTTTTCAATAAATTTTTGTAAATTCCCTCACATTTTGTTCTACAGATATTGATATATTGGTTCCACATGAAATTCTGCCTTCATTAAAATTTTCACCACTTCTGATTTAGTGCAATGCTTTCAATATTGATCACGAGTTAAACTCTGCTAAGTTTGTTTTTTCTGAATAGTTCTAGGAAAACGTTAGAACTACACAGTAAATAGATGTGCTACATTGAGCCAAAAAGTCTTACTGGTGTGAAGTATTGGTTGTCCTAACAACATATATCTTCTCCCTATTCATATCCCAGAAACAAAAAGGTTCATCACTGTTTCATTTCCTAGTATATTAAGTGTCAGAACTACTCTGAATTCATACCAACTGATCAAATCTTAGACTTCCCGTTAAGCTTTGTGCATTTTGAAGAGTATTTTAAGGCTTATGCTGTAACAGTATCAAATATCAACTTACTTTGCTGCGAGAGACACTGGGTTTTTTTTCGTCAGATTTAGCGTATGATGATTTTATGTAGGGTTATGGCCTGAGCACTCCCTTTTTGTAAAATTTGAACTGTAAATTTCAAAATCCCTTGATATTGTACTTTTCTATGTTTCTGTCTTTGAAAATGAATTAATCTTAAACATGTTCCTTATTTTCTCACAATGTGAGATCTTTGGGTTTTTTAACCAGCTTTTTAATAGCTCTATTGTGTCCAGAAATATTCAATATTTCCCCTTTTGGTGTCTGTATTAGGCTGTAATTCGTCCCTCCTGAAAAAAAATGTACTACAGTTGAACCTGCCCTTGCGACCACCTGTACAAATGACAACTTTCCACTTTCCCCCTTTGTTCTTTTGTTTTTCTTTATAATGACACTGTCTAAGGTGACCCTTTCTCTTCTCGACAAAGCGTGGTCATGTCAGGCAGGTTCGACTCTTATTATTTTATTCACTCTTGTGTGAGATGGAGAGTGATTTTATCTGGTGAAAAAACGCCACTTCAGCCCTTCAACATGCAGGCAGTTGTCCATCACATGGTTATGCCTTTCTCATACTTCATCCACTTTTCTTGGCTTGGCCTTCCATGTTTCCCAAGTGTTTTGCTGCCTTCATTGTATCAGTATAGTAAATTTTTGCAATGTTTGAACTCCATACATCTGTCATGACCACTTGTAATTTAGCTCTTTGTGACTGACATTTTTTTCATCAGGATGACAAGGGTTCATCATAATTTGTTTCGCTACAAACCTAGATTCTCCTTTTTATATTACTAGCAGTAGTTAAAGTTATTTTGCAGATATTATGAAGCAAAATTTGAGTATTCAGAAGCTTAGTGACATTTTTGTCACGTGTCTCATGTTTGCACCACTCTGTCACAAAGAGTTAAGTTTACTCAGCAGATTTGTCATGCAACCAGTCCCAGTCAAAATGAGTCGTAAGTCACATTTTGGTCATATAGAGTCATTGGTATCACTGGAAAGCCAATTATTTCCCTTTCAAAGGATAAAAACTTATTGTGCTAACTTAATTAGGTGCAGAGATTTCTTTGTTTAAAGTTGCCAAACCACACTCCAAATTATGACCCGAAAAAGTTGGGAGAAAAACAGCTTCAAAGTTGTGGAATCTGTTTGTGGCAGTTGCTCTACAGCAAACATAAGCAGGTTTTAAGTCACATGGAAACTGGGTTTTATGTCAATCAGGTAGACGTGAAAATAGATTCACATTCTGCTATAAGAAGAAATTGACCCCCGAAAGTCCAAATTGTCTTTAGATGGCTTTTTCTCCACTTCAGGATCTGCGACTTACGTCTCATTCTGACAGACTGCCTGATATTTTGTATGTTTTCCTTGCAGTGTTTTTTAAGTGAGGGTGGAACTAGAACTGCCATACTCAACTGATTTACTGAATGAGAACAAATTTGTGCAATTTCACCTTGTAAATCCTGTTTATGTTGGGGTTTTTTTTATTTGTGTCTAGAAAAAAATACTCATTCACTGTACATCAACGATTTTACTGACACATTTAAGTTTTGTAGGCAATAGTACAGAATTTAGTTTCAAATTCAATAACAACAGAACAAGCTCACTGGTATTTTATTTAATTAAATCCATGAACATGGTGGAATTATTCAAGAAGGTTGTTGATTTTGCTATTTTTCCACAGTACTATATCTTTACTTTCAAGAATATCTGCATTTGAATGATTTGCGAGATACAAGCTTATAAAAACTATTTTCATATGTAGGCTTTATTGTTTTAGAAGTGTATTTTACATGAATATTTTCATAATTTACTGTCCTATCCCAGCAATGACTTACAGTGCAAAATGTTTTTGTTTCTGTCTGAGATGTGAAGTTTATTTCATGGCATGTTTTCCCTGAATTAATGCTAATGTTTTGTTAACATGAATGGTACTGTGAATATGATGGTGCCATAGATATAATAAGCTTTTTAGCTTTAAGTAAAAGATTCAAAAGTCATTACAGTAAATTGAAAGAGCTGAAAGCAGTAAAACATGGTGGTATAATGCAAGAAACTTCAAGGTGTAGCCAAGTTCTGGGATTGTTGCAAAAGGAATTGAAAGGACTGAAAGCAGTGGACTGAAACATAGAGAAAATTCTACAATGTATAAACAACATACATGTGTAATAAATATCTTGGTTGTCTCCAGAACCAGGAGCTTAAAGAATTAAATCATGATGTGAACGTTTTTCTTCTTTTAAAGTTGGATTTGCAAACAGCCACCTGAAGTGACAAAGGCGAGAAACATGTGATTAATCTTCTCTGTTCTGATTTTCATCACACCTGTATCTGAAGAAAACTAAATTCTTTCTGTGCTTCTTGCTCATAGTTTGACCGGCTCTCTCTTAACTGTTTTATACTCTTCCCTGTCTACATTTAGTAAATGAGTACTGTACTAGATTTCATTTAGAAACAGTGAAAGTAGAAGACATGTGATTCTATTTCATATAAGATGTATAGGGCTGGCCACTTGAAAATTCAAATGCAGGGCACTTAACAAAGCTTTTCATGTGAGCATTGACAATTAAGACACAATCTTTAAGCTGTGTAGATTGGTTTGAATAGATTTGCTTATTCAATGTCAGTAATTTTTTCCTCTTGGACTTACTTATTCGCACCTTCTCTCACTCCCAGATCATACATTATGACAGTAATGACTATATAGTGCAGGAATTGAAATGGATTCAATACCAGTATCTGTATCATTTCCCTGCACTAACTTACAATAAGAGATATTATTTTTAGATTAAGTTAATTAACCTACTGAAAGCTTTAGTGTCCCATTGAAGTATTTGACACTTTAATGCTTCTTAACATGGAAATTGGAGCAAACCTATACTGATATCAGTCTATCTCTCTCTCTATCTATGCCTCTGGCTTACTTGTTCAAACAAACAGCTTTTGTGTTTAGGTTTATGCCAAGCCTCAGACACACTTGTCATAATTTATTTTCAAAGCATACAAATGTATTTTATTACATTTTGTTCCGTCCAAATAAAATGAATCAAATGTTCAAATGGGAAATATCTGTGTGGTCTATGTGTCTTGTAAAGTGGAAAATTTTCAGTCACAAATCACAAATTGCTTCACACATGGGAAATATCTGTGTAATCTATGTATTAACAGTCTGTGAAACTGGGAAATGTTCAGTCACAAATTACTTCACACAACTTGACACAACAAAGACTTTGACTTTGATACCAAGGGTTGTTGGGTTTGTTTTCTTTTGCAGAGGTATCGATTTTCTAGATAAATCCATGTAAATGATAACCAAATTTTTATGATTTTTGCTCCAACTTAGCTTCATCTTGTCCTGAAAAATGTTCTCCTGTGCCAGAAGGAATGGTTGTCTCATGAAAATACGTAATATTGTATGTACATGTGGGAATGAAATTTCAAGACTTCCCGAGCGTTGGGCGAAAAGACTGCATTATGTGTTTATACAGAGGTACCAATTTTCTGGATAAATCTGAAAATCCATATATCTGAACCACTCTTGTGTCCATCCTAAGTGATTCAGCAGCTTATAAGCAGGGTGAATAACTGGATTTCTGGATTTTTATTTTTTCTTATCCAGTTGGCACCTCTGGACTATAGTGTACAGCAATCAGAGAGTAATTAGAAGTGTTGTTACATGTGTCTTTTTGAGGTGGTGTGCAAACTGTTCGCCATAGTTTTATTCTCCTCTGATCAGAGAATACTCAGAGATTGATAATGTCTTTATACAGCAATCATAGACCAGACGGTAGCTTTGTTACAGTTGCCCTTTTTGAGGTGGTGAGCAAACTGGTCCGCCACAGTTTTGTTCTCCTCTGATCAGAGAATACTCAGAGATTGATGATGTCTCTGACTACACAGTGGTGTGCTTTGTGTCCATGTTGATGACTGTGAAGTAAGAAAAACTCAGAAATTGGACACTCATCAATTTGTTGTCCATCTTACAAAGCAGCTTATCTAACATCAGAATTTTTGGCAATTTTCAGGAGAGCATATAAAAGATTTTCTACTGTTTAAAAACTGTTAATGTTAGCTGAGCTCTAGCAACTCTGTCAATAATTAAAGCTATCGCTACGCTGCTTCTGGATACGGATAAAGCTTTCGCTTTTGGAGAACATAGATCTGAATAGGTATCGTTTCATGGTGGTGATAACTCAAAACTGCAAATTTCGATGATACGCCCCTTTGTAAGATGGATAACAAATTTATTGTGTAAATATTTTCTTTTTCTTTTCTTTTTTGTTTTAAGTTGTCCTTAATGTTACCTGTACTTGTGTTCATATGATCAGTATTCTGTATGAGTGTGGTGTATCATAATTGTGATTGATCTAAGGGATCCAGGGATTGGCAATCTCTGAAATGAAAGTATCTGTCAAATTAGAATTGCTGAAATATTAATTTTCTTTTTTTCTTTGCGAAAAAACATTCTCCAACATCTTTCCTTTTGGGTCACATTGAAAATTAAGTTGTCTGAGTAGACTATTTATAGAGGTGCCAGCCTTCTGCTATTTTAGCCTCTTGAAATTTGACTGTGAAGAAAACAGTTTAAATCAGCTGCATATGTGTTTCAATTTTACAAGTTCCCTGGCCCCTCTTGGTGAAGTGAATTTTTTTTTACAAACTGCTTGTGATATAAGTTTAAATTTAGGCAACCAGGAGTGTTAAAATCAGCGGAAATATTGACATTTTTGTATAATGAGTGCTGAAAATTTGAATGCTGCCTGTTGCAGGTCCAATATGAGATAGCTTGTTTGTTCAGTTGAGAAGGACAGGACAGAATCCTTCCGTAAAATCATAATGCATGTTATAATATCTGTTTCTGGGTATACATGTCAAGATTCAGAATAAAATTTCAGAACTTGCTGTGAAAGTTACCATTTCCAATAAGTTTGGTTTGGTTTTGGTTTAACGCCCTTTGCAAGACTGTAAGTCAATGAATCTCCTCCGAATCCGATAATTTGGCTGTATGTAATCAAACACTGCTTGTTAGTTGTATGATTACTTGGAAATGAAAGAGAGTCATTCGTTTTGAGGGATTCCTCAAAGCGTGTAAGTGTCCCCTTTAATCTTATATATTAATCAGTCACAGTGTGAAGAACTCTTGTTTCCTGGTGAAACAGGGAATTTTGAACAATTTAGATCTTTAAAAGAATCACGTGTTCTTTATTATTACTTTATCATTAAAATTGTGTTGTCAGAAAAACCACTACTGTGAATTCCATCAAATTTTTGTTTGTTTTTTTGTTTTTTTTACATCTCTGGCATGAAGAGGAAGTTGGGTGTATGGGAGAAAATATTGAGGGGGAATTGATATCAACAGGAAGATTCGGCCTTTGTTGAAATCTTTTTTAGATATTATTGTTTCATCTGTTCTGCAACAGGAATTCTTTCCTTTATATTTCTTTTTGCAACAAGGATTTTTTCTTATTTATTTTATTCTGCAACAAAAAAATTATTTATTTTTCAACGTGAACTTTTTCTTGGCGTGTACACACTCAGCCCATCTGAAGGGCCATGTGTACTTTTGTATGGTTGAGCAAGTGTGAGTAGCTGTGATGAAGTGAATTTAGAATTTCAATGTTGCGGTTGTATTACTTGAGCTGTTCACTCATTCAAAGATTTTATTTAATCTATTACAATGACTTGTTTTGTTGTTATGTATTAATGTGTACTTACTCTTTATAGCCTCTGAGCAAGAGTTTTCAAGAATTATTCCATTGATGATGAACAAAAAAATAGTATGTTGGAACAATATATATATGAATTGTGGTTGTTATACATTGTACTTAGTATGTTTTTCTTCTTAAGGATAATGACATATTACAGAGGAAATCAAATTACCATTATGATTAATGCCAATCTTGTCATGTACATTTGGATGTAATATTTAGATTTGTATTGCATCTTTTTCTTGTAGCTGAAAAAGTATCCACATATTTATCGAAACTCCGAACGTATGGGAGCTGATAAAATGAGACACCTCTTGGATTTTGGTCATTTAGATTGATAGTATGCGCCAAACTAAAGGGAATTTTAAATCCCTACGAGTTGCTGAAAAAGTTTTGTTTTTAGCTTTCTTTATTGATATGTTATGAAAGGATTTGAATGAGGAAAAACAAAGTATTGAGAAAATTGTGCTACACGTTATATCATTTACATGCCTACCCATTCTGTAATTAAAGTTTATAGTCACAGAAGATTTTAGGGGGAGATAATGAAATTTCAACAGCAGCCTTTAAAATTTTTGTAATTACAAAATAGTTTTTTGGTTTTTTTATAGTGAGGCACAAAAAAATGGCGCTCTCTTGAAAGATAAAAAGTTTCTTTTTAAAGAGAAACACAAACAGATTATCTCCGATGACAATCTAAACATGATCCTGGAGGCTTCCATAGATGCTATTTTTCATTCTGTGTTTTACGAAATGTTTACCTCATATGAAAAGGAAAAACTCTATGGGATTTTTGTTTTGCTAATACAAGTTTTAACAAGTGACTACAATTAATTTGTGTCACACATATTATTATAGAGGTGAATTCTGATCTACTATACTTTTTAATCTCATGCTACCTTTATCCCAGCTTGTTTGGATTTTTTTTACAACTGATTTGAATATACTTTCTCCTCATTTTTTCTTCTTAACATTCTCCAACCTCCTCTCCTAAAGGTTGTAACAGTCTGATGTAATGTATTATACACTGTATAGTGCTTTCCCAAAATATTTTAAATCTAAGACTCACTGTCTGATCTTCAAATTTATTTTCTTAACTATTTGAGAAAACGCTTTTTTTTTCTTTGTATGCTGTGTATGGCAGTTTTGTTTTAAATTTTATGAAGCTTAGGGTCTGGCCCTTGGATTAGACAATATTTAGGGTTTTTTTCACTCCCTGACATCAACAGTTGCTCATCCATGGTTCACTGTACATGTATATTTTAAGAGCCACATGTTCGGATGTTGTAAACTTTTGAATAAGCATTAATGTATTTCACTTTTGCAAGTACAGTCACTTAGACTTTACAGATAAATGTAAGCTTTTGAAGAAACGAAAAGATGTTTCTCTTTTAAGTGCACAGTCACTTGAACTTAATAGAACAGTCTGTTTTCATACCTTACCCTACTTCAATAAAAATAGCTACATTATGTAGTTGTCTGGCAAGCAAAAACACTTTTGTGTGGCCTCATGTGAGTCTGCCAACTATAAATGAGATTTAAAAATTTGTGTAAAATATGGGATATTTTGGCATACATGTATTAAGGGGCTTTGGTTCTACATCAGGATGGCACTTCAACCATCGTAACTCAATTTTTGGCAAAAATAACGTTTGTCCATAGCTTAGGGCACTGGCAAGGGGCACTTGTCCTGTAAAAATCTCAAGAGTTCGACAATATATAGAAACAGGGGAGAGTGATCGAATTCCATACCATCATTATCACATCTTGATTAATATACACATGTAGTACCGGTAGTAGCAAATCAGTTTTTTGCCCCTCCTGTGACGTTGCCCAAACCCTCAGAATCTTCTGGCCAGACAGGATTTCCAATGAAGAGCTTTTTCGAAAATGTAGACAGGAAGACATGACCGGCATTATAACCAGGAGAAGATGGAGATGGGTTGAGCATGTGTTGAGGAGGGAACCGGACTCTATTATCAAGATGGCCCTACACTGAACGCCCGAAGGACGTCGCAAGAGAGGCAGACCTAAGATGACCTCGCGGTGCACAGTAGAGTCTAAGATGAAGTCCTGTAATCAATCATGGGGAACGTTGACTAAGATAGCCCAAGACAGATAGAGCTGGAGATCCTTTGTTGCTGCCCTAAACGCCAGATGGCGTGAAGGGTAGTAAGTATGTAAGTGACGTTGCAAAAAAACAAGTACCGGTTGTTGGGCCGCTACCCCGTGATGTATCAGTATGATATTGATGCGTTTTGTTACGGCCATTAAAGCTTGTTAAGGGAGTGCTTGTCTTTTTTTTTTGTAGTTTAGTTGCATGTAAGGCAGTTATTCTGAAAGGGGGGGGGGAAAAACAACCATACAATAATTAAAACCCTAATTTTATATCGTATATTTAAATTAGATTGAAGATGTTTGCTGAACTGTTCACAAGATAAACAACTTCTTGAAAATGCCTAGCATCAAAATTGTGTGACCGGTGGCAAAAACTTATGGACATTTATTCAAATGGAAATGAAACAGGTTGTGATTTGATTTTTCGATTAGGCCAACTTGATTTTTGTCGAGTCATCTTCAGAAGTTTAAGTACATGTGTCATTAATTAATTGTGCATAATTTTTTAAGTACTGCCCAGCATTAAAATTCTTGCCTAGATGTTTCTGTTCACCTTTCACTTGCATAGAATGAAGGATGACGTGTCATTGTATTCTCTAAGCACATAAGTCTGTTTCAGCATAATATAGTACATTAGGGAGACTAAAACTGATTCTGAAATCCTCTTACCAATGATGATAGTTCATGGTTCTATCTCATAACTATTTTAGAATTCCCCAAGGTAACGGATCTACAATATTTGTTTGAACTGGGGAGAGTCAGCAAAAGTAGATAGCTATGGTAAAAAAATTCTTTTCCAAATTATGGACTTATTGGTATATATACAATTATAATGATATGATGTGATTATAAATGTAATGTAAAGGTTTAGACATAACAAGCAACAATGTGCTTTATAATGGAGAGTCAGCTAAAGTGGATCGTTATGAAAAATAATTATTTTCCAAATTATTGACTTATTGGTGGATTTTAGCGATATGATGTTATTGTAAATGTAGTAGAGGTTTTGACATAATAAATAACAATGTGCTGTTATTTGTTTACATGTGAAGATTCCATACCAATTTTAACATTACATTACATGTATGTTCTATCAAAAGAAGGATGACATCGTGTTGCACATGATGTTCTCACGATACAAGTACAGTGTACATGTATTCCCATAATCTGGTTTGCCAAGCTTTTATTTCAGCCTCTGTGATATAAAGCAACTTTCACCATCAAAACACTCTTCTTCTGTATGTTCATTTTAAGTGTCAGTGTTTGTGGGGTTTTTTTTTAGCTGATTTGTTTTGGTTTGGTAGCCAGTTTTACTCTTGCAACACTATAATAAGGTCATTTGAGAGACAGCTTACTTCAACCCTAGACTAAGAGGGAGGTATCCCCATAGAAAAAAGAAGATGCACTCCGCACACGGTATTAAGCTCGGGCCATCCGCATGACAGGCACAGAGCGTAACCATTACACCACAGACGCTGTCCGTTGATTTGTCTTCATCATATTCTATAGTGCTAGCTTTTTCATCAGCGTTTGGTTTGGTTTTGGCTTAGTGCCCCTTGTAACACTATACATAGAAGGTGGTTTTAAATGCAGGTTACTTCGACCCTGCCTGTCAGGGCCAATCTTGGCCGAGGGGGACGCAAATCTCAACAGAGAGACAGATGTTCTACTGGCGCTGTGGTATTATGGTTAGGCTCTCCGCCTATCATGCGGAAGACCCGAAGTCGATCTCATGTCGTGCGGACCATTTGCGTTTCTCTGCCGGGATTCGTCCCTCTCAGCCCGGGTTGGCCATGCTGTTTTACTTTTGATAGGAAGCCCCCAGGGTCCCTCCTGTGCAATTGTGTCCAAGGCTTCACTATCACGTGGTGCCCCTACTCTGACGAAGCTAACCATAGATTAGGTGCGGTCGGGCACTGGGCAGTATAACCCATATTATATGGGAGTAGGGTGGGACCGTAGAGGGCTGTGGGTGGGACCCTTTAAGGTGCAGTGGGCAGAAGCGGCCGGCGCGTGGAACATGTGCTGGTTTGATTTGGGTTTTGGCTTACCGTCCCTTGCAACACTGTAAGGTCATTTAAGGGATGGGCTACTTCAACCCAGCCTGTCAGGGCCAAACCGAGCTGAGAGGGACATTGTCCCAGAAGAAAAACGGAACTCCGTAAAAACAAACTGGCGCACGCTGACCTCGAACTCTCGTCCTCTCCAAACCATTCCACCACAGGCGCCAGTTCACGTTATGCTTTACCTCTCATCAGCCAATTCCCACTCTCCTTTGAGTTGTTTACTCTTCTTTGTCTATTCTTTTTCCCGACAGATCTTCTGTGATAGGCGCGTTGTGTGCCAAGCGAGGGCTAGAGCCACAGCCCTCTACACTACGGCCTGAGCCTATCCAAAGCAGTAAACCGGTGTCTGTGCCTATCATGCTGAGGACATGAGTTCGAGGCCCGCGTGAGGCAGTTTGTTTGATCTAGTATATCTCCGTTTTTCTGCTGGGACAATGTCCCTCTCAGCCCGGGTTGGCCCAGACAGGCAGGGTCGAAGTAGCCAGTCCCTTAAATGATCTTACAGTGTTGCAAGGGACGTTAAGCCATAACCAAACCAAATCAATGAAGTAAGGGGGGGGAATTCAATAATAAACACACTGACAGCTCTGATGGACCCTGGGCGCTTTCCGTTTGTGTTTCATC
>JAUKPP010254740.1:0-22019 GCA_032273245.1 Phyllaplysia taylori
CTCCTTTTTCTTCTTGTGTTGTTGATGTTATTATTGTAAATATGTTGCCTCAGTTTGTTTGGCTCCTTTTTCTTCTTATGTCGCTGATGTTATTATTGTAAATATGTTGCCTCAGTTTATTTGGCTCCTTTTTCTTCTTGTGTTGTTGATATTATTATTGTAAATATGTTGGTGCTGTTTATGTTGTTTATATTACATAGATTTTTCTTGTTGATATTCCACAGTCAATACCAGAGCATTCGTCAAGAAATCGGGGCTTTGAGGGACAAGCAGCGCAAGATGCGAGAGGAACGTGATGTAAGTCACGAGTTTTGTATTGATTGTGTTGCTCAGACCTTGGCGATCAGCTCCTGCTCATCATCATTGCCTTTCTCACCCTGGACCAGGGTATAGGCCACGCACAAACATTTTCCATTTTTCTCTATCCTGGCCTAGCTTCTTGACGCTACTCCATGTCAATCCACTTTCAGTACATCCTTCTATGTGATTCTTCTTCAGGTTCCACATGGCCTTCCCCTTGATCTCTTACCTTGTGGGTTCCAATCCAGCTTTTTCTTTCTTACACTGGTGCTCGGCTTCCTAAGGGTATGCCCAATCCATCGCCGCCGTCTCCTTCCCATTTCATCTGCAGCTGGGCTCTGCTTTGTTCTGTTAAATACCTCCTCATTGGTAACTTTGTCTGTCCATCCCCTCATCCTCCCTCAATTTCAGTAGACTACACCTTTGAGTCCTGGTTACTTTAACCGTATGACTTTGCATCTGTGAAACTGTATTATTTACATAGGAGACAAGAGTGATTTCAATTTTTGGCAGGAATTAATTTTAACTTTTTTCAGATAGTTTGCCTATGGCTCTATTGTTTTCACCGGCACTGTGGTGTAATGGTTAGGCTGTTAGCCTGTCATGCGGAGGACCCGAGTCCGATCCTGGTCACGGACGATCTGTGTTTTTTTCTGCTGGGAATTTTTTCCCTCTCAGTCCGGGTTGGCCCTGACAGACAGGGTCGAAGTAGCCCGTCTCTTTAATGACCTTACAGTGTTTCAAGGGATGTAAAACTGGTAACTAAATCAAACTACTGTTTTCAATGTTAGAAGTACCATGGGAATCTTTTACGTACGCAGAGGACCTCCAAAACTATTTGTAATGACCAGTTAGTGTATACACCATACCTCACCAGACATGCTTTGACAAAACACAGATAGAACAACCTGCAGGGGAAAAAAATACCAAAATTAGAAGAAGAGACTAAAACAGCCAAAGCAGCTGGTGCCTCAATAACAAGGGAATATAATATATTCTAAAAGCACTGAAGGAAGACCGGCATGTTCGTGTGACTTGCTCACTCAAGAGTTTAATCTCAACCGCTCGGGTTTAACACAGTTTGACAATCATGTGATACACATGTAGAAAGGACATAAATCTTATAATACAATGATCACAACCGCACACAGCTACCCTTCTTAACAATACATTAGAGGGAAAACTTGTTACCAACTCATTTTTGTATTGTGTGCAGAGATACTTCCGAGCTGTGAGTGGAATCAAAGCCAAGGAGAACAAGCTGAGGTCTGATAGCTCTGCCGCCAAGACGTCGTTTAGCTCTCTCAAGCAAGGTAAGTAGGAAGGAAAAAGAGAGAGGGGAGGGAGGGAGAGAGAGAGAGGGGAGGGAGGGGGAGAGAGAGAGAAAGAGAGAGAGAGAGAGAGAGAGAGAGAGGGAGGCCAAGACATTGTTTAGTTCCCTCAAACAAGGTAAGTAGGAAGAAAAAGGAGAGCGAGGGAGGGGGGACAGAGAGACAGAGAGAGAGATAATCAGGTGGCATCTGTGGTCTAGTTGCTAGGCTCACAGACGCGTCATGAGGTTGCAGTTTCAAATCCCAGCTTGGGCCTGACGTTGTGTCTTTGGGAAAGGAACTTGACAAATATTTTCCTCACTTTACCCAGTTGTGAGTGGGTACCGGCTATAGACAGCGAAAGATCTTATAAGTATGCTAGTGCTTGAGCGCTTGTAAAATGGCAGCTTGCACTGGTTAATAATAGTAAATTTGTAGAGTGCATAGACCTTAACTGTTGTTGGGAGAAGGAATTTGCACTTTACAAAGCCCTTGTTATGAACTGCAAGGAAAGTGCAGGAGTGGAGGGGTAGGGAATGTGAGAGATTGAGGCATGCGGTAAGACAGATATTGAGGGGGGAGAGTTAAATAGAGAGAAACAGAAAAGTTAAGAGAGAGAGAGAGTAAGACAACATGAGAAAGAAATGTTGTTGTTGTTGTTTCTAGTCCAGAAGCCCTTGGGTTCTTGCCCTTCGGCCCAATGCCATGTTGTAGAAGGTGGAGGTCTGTAATAGTTGTTCTGTGCTGCTATAGAGGGTATTATCGATGTCAGGATTGTGGGGAAGAAGTTTTTGCCTGAGGTCTTGTAGTTTGGGGCACTAGAACAGCAGGTGTTGTACTGTTTCATATGGATAGTCACATAGCAAGCAGAGTGGTGGGTGTTCGGGATTTATTCTGTTCAGGTGGAAATTGAGAGGTATGTGCCCTGTTCTAAGTCGAAAGACTGAGGTTTGGTCCCTCCTCTTGAGGAGTTTGATGTTATGAGAAATAAATAAAGTGGGAGAGATAGAGAACAATAAGTAGAAAAGAGGTTTGGTTTTGGCTTAACGTCCCCTGCAACATTGTAAGGTCATTTAAGGGACGGGCTACTTCAACCCTGCTTGTCAGGACCAACCTGGGCTGAGAGGAACATTGTCTCAGCAAAAAAACAGAGTTGTACCCGATCAAATAGACTACCTCACGAGGGCCTCGAGCTCACATCCTTTGCTTGATAGGCGGAGAACCTAACCATTACACCACAGACACTTGTAGAAACAAGGGTTGATGTTGCATTCACAATTCTGGAAAAAGCACTAAATATGAGGTTATCCCTTTGTTCTTCTTCCCTCCTGCAGAAATTGATGAACTTTATGAGCGTAAACGACAGCTTGTGGCCAGCTATCGTCGGGACCGCGATTCCTTCCAGGGAGTGAGAGACCAGCGGAGGAGAGATAGCTGGAAGAGAAGGGAGGAGGACAAACGAGGCTATCACGCTGGCAGATTAAAGGAACAGTAAGGGTTTTTATTTGATCCTGACTGTAGTTTGGTTTAGATTTTACACTTGTTCTAACACTGTAAGATCACCATAGAGGCTATCACGCTGGCAGATTGAAGGAACAGTAAGGGTTTAATTTTATCCTGATTGTAGTTTGGTTTAGATTTTACACTTGTTCTGACACTGTAAGATCACTATAGAGGCTATCACACTGGCAGATTAAAGGAGCAATATGGACTTTTTATCCTGTTTGTAGTTTGGTTTTGGTTTTACACCCCTTGTGACACTGAAGCGACAATACAATATGGACTTTTTATCCTGTTTGTAGTTTGGTTTTGGTTTTACACCCCTTGTGACACTGAAGCGACAATACGGGTTTAGTTTGGTTTTGATTGTACGCCTGTTCTGACGCTGTGAAGTCACTTTAGAGGTGGACTTTTTGCTTTGGTTACCAGTTTTACATCCCTTGCAACACTGTAAGGTCATTTAAGAGACAGGGTACTCCAACCCTACCTGTCAGGCCCAACCCGGAGCTGAGAGGGGAAAATTTCCAGCGGAAAATATTGCAGATCGTCCGTACGATCAAATTCGGGTCTTCAGCATGATGGGCAAAGAGCCTAACCGTTACACCACAGACACCGGTATCTTGCTGGCAAGTCAAAGAAACAGTAAGGACTTTCGATCCTGGTTGTAGTTGAGTTTTGGTTTTACACTCTTTGTGATACTCTAAAGTCATTTAAAATTTGGTTCAGTTTTGATTTTACTTCTCTTCTAATACTGTAAGGTCACTTTAGGGGGCAGGCTATTTTGCCCTTGTCTATCTGGGCCACTTGGGCTGAGAGGGACACAACATCCCATTAGAAGGACGGAGATTTTCGTCCAAAAACAAAATTTAACTCTGCATGCTAAATGAAGAGACTTTCCATCACATCACAGACGCCTGTCACCATCTTTAATTATCCTGAAGATAGAGAAAGTTTCTTTCAAGTTGGTTCGCCAACGTTTCTTAAAAATGGAAGAAAAAACTGCTTTCACCAGAACGAAGACTTGTGGAACCTGACAGCTTTTTAGCTTTTGCTTTCCCGTCTCTGGTGCCCCAGTTGCCCAGTTTTCCAACCTGTTGTGATAACTGGTCTTTCCCTGGTTTTTCCCTCCATGCCTTTCCGCCACAACCTCAATACGCAGTAGGCCTATATCATTAATTTAATGATAAATGTAGCATGTCCTCATGAAATGACGAAAAGTACAGCCACTCATACTCATCCACCTCTATGTTTCAGAGAAGAATTTGAAGCCGAGCAGATTCCGTTTGAGCAAGAGCTTCACGTCTGCACGACTTTGCTCAACCACCTCGGCCGTTTGACCGCAGTGAGTCAGGAGAGCTCCATGGAGAGTCTGTCGCCTGCGTCAAGTCAGGGTGAGTGGGGGAGAGAGGGAGGGAGGGGAGGGAGAGGAGATATCCATGGAGAGACTGTCGCCTGCGTCTAGTCAGGGTGAGTTGAGGGAGGGGGGAGAGGAGAGGGAGAGGGGAGGAGAGGGAGAGAGAGGAGAGGGACGGTGAGAAAGCCCCTCTTTATCTGTATTGCATTATCTCAGCGTATTTTCTCTAGTCTTGTGTGCTCTGTTATACAGGTTTTTTTTCCTTTTCATATTGGTCAATTCTAAACTGGAATAACTCGAAAACAATAAGAGATAAAAGTAAACTGTTTTTTGCATGTCATGCACCGGCCATTTAAGTTTTCTCTTAGATACTTAATAAGATTATCTTGACAGCCAATGTTCCTATCTTTTACTTTGAGTAATTTCAGTTTATAAACAATCAATACATTTGTCACCGTTACCTAAGACTATCGTAAGTGAAATAGTAGCAAAATTCAGTTACGATAGTCTTAGGGAATGGTGACAATATTAGTTTATTCTTAACTTGTCTTTCTATTCTTATCGATATTTCCCTATTCTTGTACCTCTCTTGCCTGTTTCCATCTCATCTCTTCTATTTTACAGCCTTCTTAATCCTGAGGTGCTGGTAGTTGGTGGTCTGCTCCTTGTGATTCTTTCTATCTGATATTAATGTCCTAATCTGCTTCCTGGTGTGGAATTAATTTACTTACAGTTTCAATAGTGACATACAAACAGTTGTGAAAGTTACAATACTCCACCAGACTTCAAATATTTTTGACATGGTTCATGATAGTTTCTACCATGAACCATGTAAAAATATCTGAAGTCTGGTTGAGTATTGTAATTTTCACAACTGTTTGTATTTCCATTTGCGTTACAAACTCTTTTGAATCCTTTGGGATCCTAGATTGCAGTATCTCTGTTGGAGAGCCACTTTCATCCTCCTCTGTTTAATAGTGCTATATAAACAGAAAGATAGATAGAGAGAGAGAGAGAGAGACAAGAGTTGGTGAATGTAATACTGCATATGGTCTCAGACAACATGTTGCACTAGTTGGTGTTGTCATTTGTCACTGTAACATAACCATGCCAAATTTCTCGTCAGAGATCAATAAGCCTTCTGATTCTGAGGACTTTAACCGATCAAACAAAACAATAATATCTTGTGTCTTGACTTTTGACCCCACAGATGACCCTGACCTAGCAGAGGAGATTGCTGACGGTCAGTACGTCCTGCTCAGGAAAAGTGACGACTTGGAAGGACCTGACTACTCAGTTGGAAACCGCAAGATTGCCAGGAAGAATCGCAGATCTCGAAAGCAGTCAATGGTGACTTAAAGCCGCTGACGCTTACATTGGTTTTCTTGCATTGGTATAGAGCGAATAAGGATTGGTAAAAAAGTGCTCAATGGTAGACAGATTTTAGCAAAACAAAATTTTAGACTGGGCCAATTGTTGGTAGTGGTTAATTTGATAAGACATTCATACTTTTCAACACTATTTAATGTTTGCAAGTGACAACATAGCTCAATAGAAAGCAAAAAACTTACTTCAGTTGAACCCCTCCATCCTTATTTTTTTTCACATTTATACAAATGACACAAGAAAATAAATCACTCAAAGATGGACTAACAAATGTTGTTTGGGGTCTTCTACCCATTTTTTAATAATATAAAAGATTTAAAGTTATTTAAAGATCACAGGTTAAAAAAAGCCACAACAAAAAAAGACACAAGAAAAATGTCTACTTTTTGTTTCCATTGCCCACTCAGGTGAAGAAGATTGTGCACACCCCCGAGATTTTGGCCGACTTTCTCGCTCTGGGTCTGGAGGCGCCCAACACCATGAAGGAAGTCTTGGAGGTCACGGAGAAACTCAAAGCCAGAAAGGTCAGTCAGAGGTCAAGGTGTTTGGATGTCCTTAACCTATGTTATGATGTTTTCTTTGCTTGTAAAAAAATAGAACTCAGTATGGGTTTTTTCCATTCCTGAGCCCAAGAAATTCCTGAACAATTTTTCTGAATAGTCCTTTAATTTATTGATTCGACTGCAGCATGATTTATTTTTTATCTGAAAGTTAAAATTTGATAATGCTTTTCTCTTGTGCATTTCTTTAAATTCATTAGTGATAAGAAGATGTTGGGGGCGTAAAATAGTCTGTTAACTCTTTACAAGTGGAATGAGAATATGTTAACCCAAACAGGAGAATGAAGTTTGCTTTGCGCCTGCTTGAGCCATGTGTTCTTGTTACACTTCTGCTGTACAAAGGTATAATACGTTTTTCCATTTTATTGCAATATTTTCGATACATCGACCCACTCTTGTTTCTTAACATCTTTTAAGATTCCTTTCATAAAATTCAATATGTTATTTAAAATTGTGACAGAAATTACATACCCAAGATGTACACGGAGTATTTTGTATTCAAATTTCCTTATCAAAATGTACAAATGTGTTTTATTCTGCATGGTAGACCTGTTCAAGTACACTCTCGCAATTCTTATGTCTCTACACATAGTCCAAACTATCCTCATTTCTCAGGCATTCTTCGAGCGAGAGCAGCAGCCCAACGAGGCGTCGAGCGACGCAGGCGTGTCAGCCACGGAGAGCACGATGTGTGAGCTGTCTCGTCAGGCCAGCAAGACGGAGAGTTGTGAGGGAGCGGCAGACACGAGTCCAGGAGAGCAGGTGATGGCCGATCTGCTCAGGGGTTGCCATGGTGATGGCGGTGACAACGACCCTGAGGCTGAGCAAGGAGCTGTCGGTGGAAGTCGTGATTCCGAGACCTCTGACACGCTCAGTCCACAAAGTGATGACCTCGAGGGGGCAAAGGCGGAGGTCGAGTCAACAGAAGTGAAAGAGGATGAGGAGAGGGAAAGAGGCGCACAAAGGCACCCCAAGTTGTGCGCGAAACCATCGGTTGTGGTGACTCCTTCAGAAGAAATCAAAGGTGAGAGTTTGATGAAGTCCTGGCCGAGCACTGGCATCAGTCGTCACAACACTTGGTCAGAGGGTAATCTTCGCCGCATGCCTGCTCGCGGCCGAGGGGACGGTTCTTCAGGCCTGCCCTCCGCCTCAATGTCGCGACGCCAAAACTGGAAACAGAGGCATCAAAAGCAACAGTTGAGTGCCTCGCAGAGTTTTAGTGACGCAGAGAGGCCCAAGTCTCTGTGGACGACCTCGAGGGCCACTTCAGGTCCCGACACGGCCTCCCAAACAGCGATGTTGCTCTCATCCCCGCTAGATTTCCCCTCCCTCTCACCTTCGGCTAGCATGGCGGGTGTTGGGACTACTGCTTCAAAAGCAACAAAGGACGAGCAGTCTCGCACCAGCCCTAGCCAGTCCCCGCTGGCCAGTCCCCGCTTTATGCAGCGGGCCGAGACATTTTCCGCGAGTGATCTATCGTCAAGCGGTCAGTGGGCGAGCAAACACCAGACGTTGGCACAGCGCCTCTCGTCCCCGACATCTTTGAGTTTGAGTTTTGAGAAAAAAGATCAGCCAAGTGCTACAATACCTGCTGATGCTGCTTCGTTGAATAAATCACATCAGAAGTTGACCAAAGGGTTGTCTAGCCCGTTGTATAACACAGAAGCGCATCAAACCAATGCCCCGCCAGCCCGCGCACCCCAGGCACACAAAACTCTCGCTCAAAGACTTTCCAGCCCGGTCACGAGCGTACCAGCGAGGGCCGGAGCCAAAACACCCACCGAGCCTGCCTGCGGGCATATATCAGCCAGACACCAAGCCTTAGCACCAAAACTCTCAGCCCCCACTGCCTCGCAACATCGCAGGAACCCCGACTCACTGCCCACCGCCCAGACCCTGTCACTCAACAGTGAAGAATTTCCTCCCCTGTCTCATCATATGCCAATCCCTCCCAGACGAGGATCCATGCTGTCGTCCGGCAGTGGGTCGACCAGTCATGAGCAGGCGACAACCCCAACAACTGTTCTCGATCAACACCATCACCAGCAACATCACCACCAACAACTACAACAACAGTCGCAGCCTCCCGCCCCAGCAATCACTAAGGTGACGGGAGACTCGCCCGCTACCACACCCAGAGATGCTCCGCGATCCAGTACGGCTAAGACCGTAACACCACAAAACCCAAACATCCGGTCGCCCCTAGTGACTAGCAAACTTGGACCAGTAGATAAATCCTCCACGGAGCGATGGGTCGAGTCTAGCGTGGCCTACACCAAAGACCTGGGTGCGGATGAATCTGGAAAGTCAACAGAATCCACGCGACTTTAAGGTTATCTCCCTTGTGCCCCTGTATTGTCTTTCATAACTCATGACACGATGAGAACAGACCTGCGTAGCAACCTCGCTGCTTGGATTTTCTACACCAATCATATCCACAGAAGTGAGAATGGAAGCAGATGAGAATGTGAACTATTTCGTATGATTGAGGAGATTATAAGTTACGCCGAGACTCCAGTGAAAAGATTATGCGCAGGGGTCCACAAGGATTCCGTAGAGGTGGTGGTGAAAGTATTCAGTGTTGGCCCATTCAGCAATGCCTTTTGTTATTTGTCTAGCTGCCAGTATCACAAAGTTGTCTCATTGAAAACAGTCTTCTTGCTCAGACAAACTATTGAAAGTAGACAAATTCTCTTTAGTTCAGAGAACGACCACGGTGCAGAGGTAATTGCACTTGTCCTAGAGTGTAGTCACTTGATCCCTGGTTTGAGTATTATCTTTAAAGACCTGTGTGAAGAATTCAAAGAAGAGACAAGAACTCAGATGTTTATTTTTTAAAAAGATCCTAAAAAAATAGACTGTAATCTCAGTCTGGGTTTTCAGAAGCCATTTTTTTTTCTCTATTCCCTCTGTGGCTGTTCCCATCTCTGTGGAGGTCAACGAAGGTCTCTTGCTTACAGTTCTGAGGACCTCTGTCATTACTTACACCAATGCTGAACTCTGGGTTGATGCTGTTCCCTCTGTGCTGTCCTGCAAAGTGCAAACAGGACACCAAGATTGCTGAGAGTGAAACTTTCGCTTGAGATTTTATGGCTCTGTCGACACTATTAGGCCGGAGGGGGTGGTTGATGGGTGCTCTGTTGCGGTTTGTTCCTATTACTTCTTTCTAAGTGATACCATTGTCTAGATTTATTCGCAGGCACTGAAATGATCTTACCTTAGTTGATTGTAGCATCAGTTTAGCAAAGCGAGCAAACAGTGTGCCAGCGAGTAGAAGTTGACTTTGCTAACTCCTCATGAAAGGTCAGATCAGGTTAGATCACCCACACCGGCATCTGTGGTGTCATGGTTAGGCTCTTCACCTACCATGCGGAAGCCCCAAGTTTAATCCCATGTGCGGATGATTTGCGTTTTTCTGCTGGGATTTGTCCCTCTCAGCCCGACTTGGCCCTGACAGACAAGGTCAAAGTAGCCCATCTCTTAAATGACCTAACTTATAGTGTTGGAAGGGATGTTAAGCCAAAAACTAAACCAAACTAAAGAGCATCCACAAACCACCCTCAAAGTAAAAATTTGGAAACAAAGAGTTTTATAGAGTGAACAAGAAGATGATGGAGCCAGTAGGAAACTAGACCGCCAGGGACTTTGTCAATTTTACTTTGGTTCTCTTCATACTGTTTTCACATGACATCTGTGCAGGTCACACGTTTCTTCAAGCAATTTCTCCTACCATTTTGTTTCCTATTATCTGCATGTGATGAATGAATTAGAGTGCCTCCCAGTACAGATATTGTCTTTGATCATGTAACATTTACTGGCACAACAGTTGCAGTATAGATTATTCAGAATTTATGGTGGTCGTTGAAGAGCGCTTTTCCAAAACTCGCTATTTGCACTTTTGTTGAAAAATGAGTTAGTACCACTAGAGGCATCTTTATCCTATAGACTTTTGTTTTCAAAGCTTGCAGTATTACAAAAACCCGTAGTTTCATCTATTTTCAACTTAAGATAAAATATTTTTCTACATGAGAAGCTTTTCAAGCAAACGAAAAGGCTGATTTTCTCAGAACCTCCCAAAGTGCAAATAGTGCGCGTGTTTTGGAAAAAAGCTCTTCTATTTTGCGTTGCTTTGTGACTGTTCATTGTCGTTACTGTTTGGATTCCATCAGCAAAGCGGTACAATGTGCCAACACATGGAATTGACAAAACAAATCTTTAGTTGCTTAGTTTGGTTTAGGTTTCAGACCCTATAGGGTCATTTTGATGGCAAGCTTCTTCACCCCAGCCTGCCAGACAGAACCCAGGCAGGCAGAGATTGAACTCCCATCCTCCGTGTGATAGACGAAGAGCTTATTCATTACATCGCAGATGCCAATAGATTTGTTGGATACTCTTATATGTCGTTTTTTTTTGCGTTTCACATGCTCACTGTGGTGTAATGCATACCTGCCAACCCTTTGGAAAAATCCTGGAGTTTCCCTGATTTTGCTAAAAGTCACTGATCTCCAGATTAGATGCCGAGATCCCCTGATTTTGATAGTACAATTACTTAAAAAATGTATCATGAAAGGAACGAATTGGCAAAGAGGATGAAGTTTCAGTACAGGAAAGTAAGGAGTTGATTAATGGAAGATGCTTAGGTGCAGTTCTAACTAATTCGAGCGATTCTAAACAAACTTTGAGAAATGGATTGATGTGATGGTGGACACTGTGTGATTTCTTGTATAACTTCAATGGGATTTTGAGTGTTAGGACAATAAGTTTGAGTGATCTACATGAAGAAATAGAAGGGATATTGGAGACTTAAATCTTCGCACCAAAATGGAAAAAATGCATTTCACCTTTGGACATAGAATTCTCTGAATATGTGTGTCCCGTTTCATCAATTTTTAAAGAGCGAGACTGAAAAGAGATTCCAAAAACCTCATAACACTGGTAATTCTGGGTTAAAACTGTTGACAATTTCAACACTTCTCATAGTCAGTGGATCTAATGTAAATGGCTCTGATCAAACTTGGTTTATAAAGTGTTAGTATTAGTTTTATTGTAATACATGTACTATAATAGAATAATAAACATGGAGTGAGATAAGATTTTTTGTGCAAGCCAAGGATATTGATTCAGATAATTATTATTTTTTCTCCTTTTTTTGTTTTGTTGACTTAGTGTGTATCTGGTTATGTAATACTGTAAACATTAAAAAAAAGTCCACATGAAAAAAACCATGTACAGTACTTTTTTGTAGAGGTCTCAGAAGTTTCTTGTGTCTGCTGATCTCAGCCCTGTCTTTACAATCATTTGTAAAAAAATTTTTTTATCTTTAGTCAGGGATGCAGATTTTCCGTTCTCTGTAAATTTACTGAAATCCGCAGAATTTTTTTTCCCTCAGAATGCCATTAGTAAACCTTACTTCCTTACTTTCTGTTGCTTCAAGAAGTTTTGTTTGCTTAAACTGTTCCTTTTTGTGAGATCCTGAAATGAGCAAACCTACTTGACTCTACTGTAAAAGTTCAGTAACTTCTGGGAGGGTTGTGTTTGCGTCCCTGGTTGTCGTGGCAACCCCTTGTTATCAGAGACCTCAGTGCTAATGGTTCACTGCTGATAGTGTTATGTGTATTTCCTTCTTTATTTCCTACAGTGATGCTTAGGGTTGTGGAGTAGGAAGGACTGGAACTCAAACCCATTGTTTGCTCATCAGTTATCTTTGTTTTCTTGTTTTTTCTTCAACGGATACGTCGCATGTGACGTGCGATGTACGAGTCAAGCTACCCTATTCACAGTATTTGTTACGATTTTCTTTCATACTAAATGTGGATGGATTTGTTTATGTGCTTGGAGAGAGTCACATTAGAATACTTCGTCTGTATCTTTGCGAATATGTATTCACAGTAAATGAAATTATATATATGCGTAGGTCTTTTTGTATGTATGTGTGTGAGTGTTTGTGAACATATTTTCAGTCTCATGGAAATTATATATATGTATTTATGTCTTTTTTTCTGTCCACATTTATTGTGCCAATGTGTGTTTGTCAGTCTGAGTGTTTGTGTGTCTGAGTGTGTGTGTGTTTGAGTGTGTGTACACACATATGTGAAAAGTGTTCTGACAAGCCTCAGCATTGTGCAGGGTTGTGAATGCAACATAAAAAGAAAAAAACATGATTATACCCTGGATCTCTCCCTTTTTTTCTTATTTTTTCTTTTTTCGGTGTAATCCGAGGCTTTTTCAAGTTTTTGTGGACTGTCCCTGGCATTGTTTTGTTTGTGTCAACCGGGGCCTTGTTCTGTTCAGGCAGCTTTTGTCGACAGCTCCCTCTATCTTATGCTATGTGACAATGGAGACATATGAATTATTGAATATATACAAAGCTGATAATCAGAGATTGAAAGTTACGGTGGAAATCAAAGCAAAATCTTCCTATGTATGCATGCATTATATGAGAGCAATGTAACATGGAAACAGATATACTTAAACTATGAACAAATCAAACACAAAATAGAAATCCCATAACATTTTCTTTATGTGTCTCGAGCTTATTACTTAAAAAAGATCATACCGTATTGTACAAGAGGTTTAAACATGGAGAGAGACACAAATAGTGATAAAACTTACAAGCCTCACCCAAAACATAGTAGATGTGATTTTTAATGAAAATGAGGCAGGGGGGGGGCAGATAACTCTGTGAGGCAAAAGGTGAACCACAAAGATATAAGAGACAGTTCACCCTTTCCAAACACCATGTGTATGTTTTGTGTAGACTATGTCAACAACAATTATTTCTGATTCATATACATTTTTAAATCTAGCATTCTCTTGTTGTGTGATACGTGTATCAGTCTTGACTTTTAGTGCAAATGTTTTTATGACACGTTGCTTGTTGGCTCATAGAATATTTAAGGTTGGCTGACAAAAAGAGTTACATGCACTGCAGCAGATTTTGCTCATATCAAGAGATGCACATGAATTTCTACTCCCTCCAATTTTTTGTATGTGTCACTTTTGTCCCATTACATTTCATGATACTGAAATGACCTTAGAGGGTTGATAGTGTCATAAAAGCTCATTAGATTAAAGCACATCAAATTAAGGAGTTTCCCAGCCTGATTGTCCCTGCAGACATTTTTTTGTTTAATTTTATTTGCTGGAATGTTATTAAGATTTTAATGAGGAGGGTCAGAATAAATACTGTCTTGAGGAAATCTAGATTAAAGTTTCTTTCCGTAAATTGAGCCAAGCTACTTAGCAACCAGTCAAGAAAGTACAAATTTTCAAGCTTAGCATTTTGTAACTATTTACTTAAATGAAGAAAATAGTGATAGGTTGGAATCAAATGTTTCTGGATGTATTTGTGAAAGTTGTTCTTTTTTCTACACCTGAATGCTCACTTGAATGGTTGTGAAGACAAGAACATTGATAGCTGCTATGATTTATGGTAGATGTTGAGGACATGGATACATCGACAGTTGAACCTGCCCAAGACGACCACATAGGTGCAAATTTTCCTGGTAATTCCTAAAATCCATACATGTATATGAACAAACCTTTTCTCTATTCAATGTGACTCAACATTTTACATACAGGGTAAAACAGCTGGATTTCATGGATTTTTTTGTCTTTGCTAGTTGTCACCTCTGTGACCTCTCAGCTGGAGAGGTTCTAGGAAAGGTTCATAAGCACAGATCTAATTAGTAGTAAGGAGTGGGTTATTTATAGAGGCGCCAGCCGCCTTAGCTGTTGTAGCCTTTTCTTGCTTTGGTTTTTACTTAAGCACTCAAGCAGGCTTAAGCTTCCCTGAGGGTTGCCATTTGCGTGCTGCGTCAGCACAGATCTAAAGGGATCTTCATGAAACGAGGTTGGAGTAGGCTTACTCCAAATTTCACTTGCATTATTTGGAACAATTTTGACAATGTTGGTTACAGCCAAATGATCAGGTGTGTTCCTGTACTCAATGGTTTATGGACTCGTGTTTGCATTCTCCGCAGATGAAGTAGCCCTCGAATCAAACAGGTTTTTCTTTCGCTTTTCTTTATGTGGTACCAAGAAGACCAACTGTAACTTTCTGGGCTTTGCTTTTAAACTCTTTATTTTAGACAGAGCTTCAATGATTTTATACAAAGTGTACAGCCAAAGAGACTTCAGTTGATGACTCGTGGCATTTTGCTCATAATAAATTTATGCAATGGGCATTGATAGAGATAATGCTTGTCACAAATCAGAATCTGAGATAAAGATTTTTAATAGATTGCTCTCTGCTAATCTGTGATTATAGTTTTTAGATTTTTGTCTGTCATCTTCCCAGGGCTGCTTTGTAACATCTCCAAGTCTTTGGTATGTCCAATCTGTTACATCGACAGTTGGCAAAGTAATATGGTTGTCTCACTCTTGATTTCCTAGAGCACTGTGAATAGATGTAGAGCTGGTCTGTGCTGACAACGAATCACAATGGTTTCAAGGGAATTTTGACATGTGCACTATGGGAATTAACCTGTAACAGTTATTTCCATGCTCGGATTAGGAGATTTTTGGTTTGGTCTCCCTTTGTTTGTTTTTGTCTTTTATAGGTTTATTCACACAGCTGTGTGCTTCTAATTATGCAGACTTTTTTCCTTGTTTGATGATACTGAACCGATTTGTATGCATCAAATGTCTTTTTAAGATTTTTTATTTTGATGTAGTATTGTAAGAAATAGATTCTATATTATTGCCTATACAAAAGCTCACCTATTTCCCAGAGGTTTTTAACTGGGATGATTTATATTTTTTAAAGAATATATGCCCCATCAAGAGTTTTTGATTTACTTCCACATCCTTTGCAAGGATTTAATCAGAATTTTTATACAAGAAGCAATTTTAAGTTGCTGTTTGAAGCTCTATCCAGAAAATTGCTGATAATCTTTACATTGTCTTTGGTACCCTAGTCCTGTTTAGGTTTGGCCTTGTTATGCACCTCTATACTTGTTTGGTGGATCTTGTGAGCACCAAAGGTGGTTCTGTCAAGGGAAAGGAGGGTGGTGTGTGTGTGGGGGGGGGGGGGGTAATTGTTTTATTCTAATTTGTTTGTTCCAATTTTTACAATATGAGAGGTTGTACAGATCTATACATATTTTGAGGTACTCATATAGGGATAGAGAGATTATTACAGTGCGCTTCCTTTGAAAGGCTTCAGCTGTGTATGAAATCTTGCCTGGGATTCTATTAGTTTAAGACTTACTTTTGTTTCATTGAAAACAAAATCAAAAAGTGTATGTTACAATGGCCACATTTTATTTGGGTATCCTTTAACTTCAGTATGGCTGAACGTGATCAAACTATTGTGTGCTGAACTCTAATCAAAGGCTGTGTAGATGCTATGATGTGTGATGACATTGATACAGCCCGACCTCTCAGCAAGGATCCTGTAGTGCAATGCTTTTTGTATACACCTAAGTTTGCGGAAGCGTCTCTTCAAAGTTTTCATAGTTGTTTGAATTTTTGTGTCATGAGTGACTGGAAATTTGGATCATAGGCTTCTTTCTAGAGAGGATCTAGTCTTGTGTTGTGTTGGAAAACATTGTTAGTGGTGTTTGGTAAGCATTGGCTGATGTCAATGATTTTTTTGTTTATGTTAAGCCTTAAAAGGGGTATTTCTTATAGTGACTTTTTCTTGGCCTCTCTTATTTTTCAATTTCAATTCAGCGAAACATTACATCAATTGTTTCTTTCTGCAACATTGAACATGTCATTTAAAAAAAAGTAGAATCTCACTAAAAATTTCCTTGGGAGGTTTGCACAATGTAGAGTGAACATTGAGAAGACATGAGGAGGTTGTGGCTCTGTTGCTTTGGTTACTCTGGAGACAAATTGTTTTAAAGCATATTTTATTTTGGAAGAATTTTTAACTTATGAGGTCATTTTGGATTAAATAATAATGATAATAATAAAGAGAACGCCAGTCTGTAGTTGCCAAAACGTAAATCTTTATGCATGTGTTATGGCAGTGCCGGCAAACGTGCTGTCCCCCTCCTCTCCCACAAAGAAAATCAAGTTTACCAAACTGACGCCACACATGGAGAGCATCAGGAGATCTTGATATCACTCAGTAATTTTGTGGCTTCCAGGGAAAGGAGGTTGAAGCTTTTGAAATGTGCAAAATGTTAGTTATGTAACTGACGTACGTAGGTTTTTAATGTAATAAAGAGATATGTAGGCCTATACAGGGATTTGACATTGTTAGTGGCAATATTGTCGGCCACGTTGACTTAAATGGCAGGACTAGATATAATTCCATTTGACCCAAATCTTTGTAGTGCATCATCAAAACACTACATTGTTTTTTGTAAACCCTTGTTTGTATTAGTTTTGTGGGGTGGAGGGTGGAGATTATGCAAGGATGATCCCTTGGAGTTCACACAGGGTGCGGTTGTGGTGTGCATTACTTTTTTCAAGTATTTGATTTTTTTGGAGACGCTAGATTACATTATGGTCGAGTGATGTTTGCTTGTCCGGCAGAAATAGTGGGATTTTGTTTTTTTTCCTAATTAAATCTATGAGAGCATGGTACATCTAGAGCAACTTTATTGTTCCCATTTGTTGTTTTTTTGTGTGATTTTGTTAAAGATAAATACTTATTATATGAACCAGTGCATGAATCAGACGGGGAAATAGAGAATAGCAAAGAACATTGTACAGAGAAGCGCTGGGCTCACGGTGTATTTTATGTTTGTTCCCAAACCATTGGTTTCTCTGAGCTATTTTGACCATGCTTAGTGACCGAGATGCAAATCTCCATGCAAAAGTTGAATTAAGAAATATGCATCTTCTGCCTTTTCAATCACATTTTTGTTTTCGTTGTTCTTATTTATACTCATTCTTTTTTCTTTATATTTATTTTATTTTTTGTTTGTATCAAATTATCTCTTTTTTAAATTTTTATTTCTACTCATTCTATTTTCATTCTATTTGTTTTATTTTTTTTGTGTGTTAAATACATTGGGTCCTCATTTTGTCACCAGCGCTGTGGTGTAGTGGTTAGGCTCTTTGCCTTGCATGCGGAAGACCACGGATCGACCCCCGATTGTGGACGACCTGGGATTTTTTCCCTCCCAGTCCGGGTTGGCTCTGACAGGCAGGGTCAAAGTAGCCCTTCTCTTAATTGACCTTACAGTGTTGCATGGGACGTAAAACTGGTAACCAAAATCATTTTGTCTTAAGCGCATTACTGCTGTCAGGAAGATGTCATTGATCAATTCAAATACTATGAATCGTTTATACACCAAGAATTCATATTTCTGTTATGATAATTACAATATTTATATGTATGAGTTTGTATGGTTATGTATGGATTTGTATGATTATGTACACTTCGTTTGGATGATCATCTCATATTGCCATGCTATTTATCAGAGGTACCGATTTTCCGGATAAATCTGGAAATCCAGATATCTGAACCACTCTTGCTGAACATCCTAAGCAATGCGACAGCTTGTAAGCAGGGGTAAATAACTGGATTTCTGGATTTTTTCCTATCCAGTTGGCACCTCTGTATTTATTATTGTTATTATATTATTATCATCATTCGACTGATTTGATCATTGATAGTATTGTTGTTGTAATTCTCTATAAACGTAAGCTCGTTGCAAGGGATTTTACGGGGGTGGTTTTTTAAAAAAAAAAAAACTTGACCTACCAAATCTCCTTCAATCGGAGGAGCCTTGGTAGCTCAACACGAGTATTTTTGTAATTCAGAAATCGTCGCTGCCACTAAAATAGACTTGTTGTGTTCAAGGGATACTAAGAAAAACCAAACCCAAACACCTAACTGCATTTGAATGTAAAGACATGGTATAGTATATATATATACATGTACTTGATTTTGATGAACGGATTTTTTGGTTGGGTTTTTCTTCATTTTGTTGGGTTGTTTGATTTATTTGTTGTTTTAGGGTTGCTGTTTTTTTTAAATTTTTGTTGTTGTTGTTTTTGTTGGGGGGGTTAAAAGAATACTATACTTATTTATTCTTAATTTTTCGGAATTGTCGACTAGCACGTTTATAGATTTACAACAACGATAGCCCTCTGTTGGACAAGACTAAGCATTGCTGGTGACAGAAGTAGCAACACAGGAACGACCACATCTCTTCCAATAAACATCTCATGGACTTTTATTCTTTTCTACTCAAACTTGTTGGCTTTGTTCTATTGTTTTTCTCTGTGTTAAGTTTTTTGGATTGCCAGTTTTACGTCCCCTACAACACTGTAAGGTCTTTTAAGAGATGGGCTACTTCGAACCGGGCTGAGAGGAAAAAAATTCCAGCAGAGAAGAATGCAGATCGTCCACAGGCGAAATCGAACTCGGGTCTTCCGCATGAATCATGTCAGTTCGTTTAGACGTTCCAAAGAGCTTATACATGTAATTACATAAAAAGATGCAAGCTCGGTCTGGATTAGTAAGCGGAAAGAGAAAGAAAAATGTATGCGCAATCGCAAAAAAATATCAAAATTCCTACTCTAGCGGGTTAATAAGAGAGTAAAAAACTAGTCATGACGTGGTTGATATGAATAAATATTTATCGCTAATTTATAGGTTTTAGGTTAATAATAATTTTGATGAGATTTTATGTTTGCTTGTGCACTCTAAAATAAGTGTGTGTCTTGTTCTTTTCATCTGGTAGTTATTAACACGTAGGCCTATTTATTTATAGAGAGGACAGCTTTTTATTTGCCATTTTGGCTTGGTCCATAGCAGGTTGGAGCCGAACACCACGGGACCTTGTCGGAAAGGCGCCAAGGTTGAAGAAACGCGCATTAAAGTTGCGTCATAAAGGGAGGTGTAAGTTTCGTCTCTCGGTACTCCTTCTCTCCGGGCGTTCCTTCCTGGCAATGCTTTGGACCTCGACAAGGAAAGGAAGTTAACTGAACAAGACCTTGACCTTAAATCGAGGCAGCGCCGAAATTTTTCGATCAGTTAATGGATTAATCGAGTAATTTCATTGTTCGTCAAACTTGAATTGATTAAATATTCCCCGTTAATCGCACACTACCACACTAATGTGTAGAAATGGATGACAGAAGATTGCGCAAGTTTTTATTGGTGGTATCGATTTTGATGGTATCGAATACTTCATGAACTGGTGGCAACTTTTTGTTATATATCAAAACCAAAACTCTTGCTCCTCATTTCATTCTCCGAAGGTCAAAAGCCACACTGTAGAAATTTAAAAAAATAACGTTTTTAACATCCACCTCTAAATCAACTTGACGACATGAACCTAGGGCTATGCAAAGGTTCTTTGTCTCACTAGCGCGGTCAAATTCTCTCAGTGTCGAGCGATCTAAATTAATTCAGAGACTTTTTTGCCGCCATTTTGATGACTAAATAGATTGCATTTATGCAGCGCATTTCCCCGCTCGAAAGCAAGCTCTATGCGCTTAACAATCATTTTTACCCCAGCAAACCAAGTCATTCAAAAACCTTCTCAACTTCCTGGGAACTCAGGCGATTATTGGTAATCACAGCCTGAAACTTGAGTCCATTTAATTGTGTGGAGTTTTTGGCGAAGAAAATATTTATCAAGCACAATAAAAAAAGAAAGGAAGTAAATTGTAATTTTTGCTGTAGACACCTGAGCTTGGCGGTTGGACTGATTAAATCCACACGATTGCTTATAAATGTCACCACTCTCTTGGGATGCAGGTCGTTTTGTCAGAGAATGAATTAACTCTGGGCGTGATGGTCTGTCACTTTAGGTGAATGCTTTCCACGTGTACTTACTCTTAATGGGCTCTGTGGCCGGATGCATCAAGCACCCGTAAAGTTAGTTGGTCGTGCGGGCTAGTAGGTCGTAGCCTCTACACCTAGGTGTATTTTGGACGAATTTGGCGTGCATGAAATTTGGCCGCTACGCACGGTGTAAGTCTTGTTAGTAGAACTCACCCGCTGGCGTAAGTTCGTGGGCGATTTACACCGGGTGTAAGGGGATTTACGCACTGTGTAGGCTTACGAGTGTTTCGTGCATCTGAAAATTTTATTTACACCTAGGTGCAGCGAGATAAGAGGTCGTATACCCGTACGACAGCTTGATGCATACGGACACTGGTTACCAGTTTTTACGCTAGATTGCAAGACTGTAAGGTCATTCAAGAGACGGGTTACATGTACTTCGATTCTGCCTGTCAGAGCTGACCCAGACTGGGGGTGAAGAATCCCAGAAGAAAAGTGAAATCGTCCGTACGTGAGATCGAGCTCGGGTTCGCCGCGTGATAGGCGAAGAGCCTAACCATGATACCAACTCGCCAGTTTTCTGCTTTTGATGGCTTGGCGGCCTCTACACGTTTTTACACTTCCTCAACTCTTGACAACGTTTTGCAATATCAAATTAACACTCCTGTTCCTCATTTCATTCTCCGAAGGTGAAAACCCAGACTGAGGTAATTTCAAGGATTATCATTTCTAACGTCACCTTAACTCACAATTGTCTATATCTCGGTGTGTTGGTGTTAGCAGGCAACACCTTGGAGGGATTACAAATCACAAGAAGAAGAAATGGTGACTGATTAATCGAACAGGTCCAGAGGGTTGTCAGTCACGGACAAACTATAGGCCTACTAAATGTATAACATATTTGGTCACGAACAAATCATAATAATTTGTAGAAATTGAAGAGCGTTTTTTCCCTCAAAATTCAGAATTTGCACTTTCGTTGAAAATAGAGTTAGCACTGCTAGTAGTATCTTTATCTTTAATACAGACCTTTGCTCTCAAAGCTTTGCTGTAGTGCAACACTCAGTAGTTTCCTTTATTTCCAACTCTAGAAAAGTATTGTGCTCTGAGAAATGTTTAGAGGGCGAGCGGAAAGGCTAATTTTCTCAAATGTTCTCAGGATGCAGATACCGAGTTTTGGAGTTCAATTCTGCGTTCTACTTCATCATGGTTCTCCATATAATTATCTAGATTATATATAAGATCCAAGTACTTCTCGTTTGCAGACGTCAACATCTTGAACCTGCTCCAAGCCCGAGTCGACGTGGACATCGTAGCCTACACTTCAACTTGACACCGGAACAAAACTTCTGTGAGTTGCAAGTAGTGTTACAGACACACAGGGAGTCCACTTACAGACACACAGCTAATCCACTCACAGACACACGTGTAATCCACTTACAGACACACAGCTAATCCACTCACAGACACACGTGTAATCCACTTACAGACACACAGCTAATCCACTCACAGACACACGTGTAATCCACTTACAGACACACAGCTAATCCACTTACAGACACACAGCTAATCCACTTACAGACACACAGCTAATCCACTTACAGACACACAGCTAATCCACTTACAGACACACAGGGAATCCACTTACAGACACACAGCTAATCCACTTACAGACACACAGCTAATCCACTCACAGACACACGTGTAATCCACTTAGACACACAGCTAATCCACTTACAGACACACAGCTAATCCACTTACAGACACACAGCTAATCCACTTACAGGTTTGTTAGTAGTCCTTGCTTTATTATCATAGCTTTTTGAAATTTATTTATTTCATTAACGTTTCTTGCAACACGTTCAGTCTGTAAGCAGCCAAAGATGCTGGCGCCTCTCTACTAACTTGGG
>JAUKPP010254752.1:2343-12344 GCA_032273245.1 Phyllaplysia taylori
TTCTTGCTTTCCTTTATAAGGGTTTTGAAAATTTCCCCTCTGAAATATTTATTACAGGTGAAAATAATCTATAAATTACGTAACAAGAAAGTGATGATAAAACTTTATGCAAATTTGTTTTTGTTCCCATCAGAGGAAATACAAGTTCTTGCTTTCCTTTATAAGGGTTTTGAAAATTTCCCCTCTGAAATATTTATTACAGGTGAAAATAATCTATAAATTCATCTGGATATGTTCTGTACCATGGATCACTGATGAAATGTAAATCACAAGGTATTAACCAGACTTATACTTTCAAGTTACAAGTTGATATAAAAAATATTCTACAAATTTCAAGATGATAAAAACCATGATGTTAATAATGGTAAATGCCCAAATTTTTACTTTGTAAATTAAGATGTTACTGAAGCTGAGACAAAAATAATATACTTGGGTCTCAAGTAAAGGCAAGTTTGACTCACCCTGACTTTCTGTCAAATGCCTCTGAATTGTGATCTGGTTCCTCACTGTCCTCATCACCAAAAGGTGTGCATGGAATGGAGTCTTCCAGAGGTGGGAACACTAGGCCACTGCTGCAGTTGTACACATCCATCTTAATAATAAAAAAAAAAAAAAGAAAGGCAATGTATGCAAAAGTAATACCTCCCGACATCATGAAAAGATGAACATGTCAAAGGTTGTACTGTCTCACATTATATAAAGATAAAACACATGAAGGGATATGCATCTTGACATCTTTTAATCCATGAACACATTCAAGAACCGTGATGCAAGATTCTGTAACATATGCCATCTAAGAAAAACCACCCCTTGCCTTATTGTTAATCAAACACTTAATTAATGCATAAATAATTAGACCATTAGCATCGACAGGTGAGTTGATGCTATCCTTCTTAACACTACTTCTCTGGTAAGCGCCAGTCACCAAAGACTCTTTTTTCTTGATACCTTCAGTTTGACATTTTATTTACAACTAATTCCATTCCTTGTGGTTTGGTTAGGTTTGGTTACCAGTATTATGTCCCCTGCAACACTGTAAGGTCATTTTAAGAGACAAGGTACTTCAACCCTGCCTGTCAGGGCCAACCTGGGCTGAGAGGGAAAAAATCCCAACAAAAAAAACCCATTGCATAAGCTTGGTATCTAACTCAGGTCTTCCGTATGAAAGGCGAAGAGCCTAACCATTACACCACAGTATCGGTCATTCCTTGTGAAGATAGTACTTATAGTGCAGATAATTTGCCCCAATAGAAGAATCTACAGAAATAAAACACCTAAAAAATTAATCGAAAGTCATGTGATTTCTGAAAATTTGTAAGAAAATACAAACCTGACTAGAGAACAGTCCATGTCTTGGAGTTCTCTGACTGCCCTCGCCACGGCAAGCAGGAGATTTCTTTCCGTTGTATGATTTGTCTTTTCTTATTGTTGATTTCACTGACTTTATGCTTTTTGTTTTCTTACTAGTAGCATTTGCATGCTCAGACTGCCTCTGAAGGACTGTCTTTTTGTTAACCATTTCCACATTGTGTTGTTTTTTGCTCTGATAATCTTTTTGGTGTTTCAGCTGATTGTCACAATCCTCATCTCTTCTTCTCACAGTGGGGTTCTTGCTCACATTTTCTGTAGCTTTTTCTTTCTGAGAACTTGTTTTGTCCACTGCCTTGTGCTGTCTTCCTTTCGACGCACTTTGTTTGAAGGAGGTGGATTGTGAAGAAATGACATGGCACTCTGCTTCAAAGTCATAGGGGTCAGCACTCCAGTTGTTCTCTGTGACGCTGGAGTATGTGGTGACCGTGTGCTTACTCCACACACTGTGGTGTCGGTGACCACCATATTTTAGCAGTTTCTTACTCGTCGGAGTATCACTATCTAATATGTCATGTGTACTAGCTTGAGACACACCGGCCTGACGTGAAACAATACTGTTTAGCTTGCCACTTGTGTCTTCTTGACTGGTCTCTGGGCTGCTTTCTGTGTTGGTGACATTTCTGAATGACTTTGTGCCACTATTCGCCTTCCCTGTCTTTTTAAGGGCACCTCCTGGGGTGAGGATAGAGCTTTCCTCTAAACACGAAGTACCATCAAGAGAGCTGTTTTCTTTGTATGAGACAGGTTTATTTCTGGGTCGAAGGTTGATCTTGGGCTGGTCATCAGCTGATACAATCTCCTGCTCCATTCCTTTTGCCCGATTTGGTTTCTTGCCTTTGACATCTTTGATTTGTTTGCTATTTACATCCCTCTTTTTCCTTTCGTAATTGTTCGGAATCCTCTCATTGATTGAACAAGCTGGAGGCGTGTCACCGGGGGGAACAAAGTTCATCAATTTGCTTTGATCTCGATATGCATCAGTACGAGGCGAAGTTGCTGAACTCACTTCAGAATCTTGTTCAGCAAGAGGACTTTCGTTCTTCTTTCCTTTGTTATTTGAAGGTTGTATCTTCTTTTGTGGTGCACATTTTGGTGTCCTCCCAGTATTTGCGGTTGCATCTTCATGGTGATTGCCATTTGTTTTTTTCATGACAAGCTTGCCACAAATATAACTACAATTTACATTGCCAGAGCTCGGCAGCACTGACCTGGATTTGATTTTCTGGTCAACACCCCTCTCTCTTTGAAACTCTGACACTTCCCGGGATTTTGATCTGCACTGATTGGAGTAATTTTTTTTCTCAGGAATTTTGGTAATTTGAGTAGCATCAGGGGCTGTCTTTGCCTTTAAAGGTTGAGATACATGCTCAAAGTCAAACAGCTCAGGACTCTTGCTTAGTGGAGAGGTCTCTAAACTAACTACCAGATTTTTGGAGGTTGAAGACATAGCCTGACCTGATTTTAGTGCCTTGGCTTTTGTTGTGCTACTAGTGTCAACAGGCTTGAGCACATCTTGAGTTTCTGCGATAGTATCAGCCTTTGTGTTTTCAACATTACTGCATTCTATTTCAATGTAGAGATCTCCCGAGTTGCTACTCTCTGCATAAAATCCCTCAGGGCTCTGCAAATTCTCTTTGCTTTCAGCAACAACTGGATTTACATTTTCCATCACTTTACCCCCTCTAATTTCCTCCTCTGCATGAATATCTCGAATTTGCTCTGCATCTCCTTGCAAGTATTCTTCCTCTCCCGCCTTATCAAACTTTCTATTTAGTTCCTGGAGGGATGGAATGAAGTCTTGAAGTGTTTCTGTGCAAACTTCCTGTAAATTATTACTATAATTATGACCATCCTCAGGAGTATGAGCACTTGTTGTGGTTTCTTTTCTTTTGGACTTTCTTTGAGGCTTGCTGAGGCGTGACTTCTCCTGCCCTGAACCTTTTGTTTGTGTCTTTTTGCCTTTTAGAGACTTGAAAGTTTTTGTTGGCTTAAAGTCTTCCACAGACAGGTTACCAGGGCTGTAATTTGTGGGTAGATCTCCTCCCACGACATTTTCTGTGACTGGCGCAAGAGAATTCCCAGCATGTTTTCTCCTACCTTCCTCAGCCTCTGAAAGATAAATGAGACAAGGCTAAAGGCTTGCATAACAATGCTCAGGGATGCCCCATGGCCAAGAAAAAAAACCCTGAACTTTCTGCGGTTGGCTTTAGTACCCGCAATAAACTGATGAAAATAGGTAGGAAAGTACAAAACACAATGAAGTGTTCTTGTGTAAAAGCTAAAAACCGGAGGCCCCGGAAAATCCCTAAAAACCGGATTTCCGGTTTTGACCGGAAAAAGGGTATCCCTGAATGCTATAAATGATACTTTATCAATATATTCATGAAAGATAGAGCAGTTCTTACTTCACAGTCTACCTGGTCACCTTTGTCTACTGACTAGTCAACATGAACACGAAAGGACTATTCAGTGTTCTCCTTCTTTTCTCAGTCCCAATCATTTCAATCAAGTACATAATCATCAATTCAACCAGTCAAGAGTTGTTTCCCTATTTAACAAGGGAGTCCTCTCTGTCAGTTGGTTTGTTTGTTTGGTTAGGGTTTTAGCAGAGGACCCAGCTAGGAATATAAGGGCAATTCAAAACTATTCATATTTGAGTCTAGTCCCTTGACATGTTAGATAATTGAATCGTATTGACAAGCTAACCACTATGTAGAGAGTTGAAAAATTTTGCCATGGGAAAAACTGCATCTGATTACGGAAATTTAAAAAACAAACAAAAACAACTCCTGCCCAGTATTATGGGAAAATACAAACTATTTCACTTAAAATAGAAGCCGTGTGGAGGGATGATGGTATAACTAAGACTGAAATGACACTCTGAAAATGAAAGAACGATAATCTCAGTAAAGAACATGACAAGTTTTTCTTATTTCTCTTCTGTGTACCAGTACTAGAACTCACAGGGCAACACTGAATATAAGATCTGTACCTCACATGGCATATAAGTTCGGTGTTGAAGGTCGTTTGATGTACATACATCACAAAATGACCCCTTGGTTGGCAGGCAGAAATGTTCCATTTTCTAAGGTACTCTATCCTACTAACAAGACTGATTTTTGCTCTGGCAAGGAGTGAATTTTGAAATTTGGCTCAGAGGCACACTCTTTTCAATTTGAGAAGCACCAAGGGATCTCTAATAAGCGGAGCTTATACATCAGACCTACGAAAATGTTAATTTTTATCCAAAAAGATTATATATGCTCAATCCTACCTTCCCTTAGATTGGGGGATGTAGTAAACAAGGGAAAAAAGATTGATGTGGTGGGGATGAAACGCTGGACCTCTGTGTTAACAAGCAAACACAATAACTGTTCAGCTGTTGAGCGCCCCCACATAAGAAGTTTTACCTTCATAGAAACTTGAAATTGTTGGCTCTTGTATCTGCAATAAAGAGAGAAATTGTTGTTCATACACAGTACAGGAAGAGTTGTCAAATGAGCAAATGCTACAAACAGCATTGAAAAGAAATATATCAGCAGAAACTTGGATTTTAATAAACACTGAAATATTTTTAAATGAGCAGTTTCATAACACCTAAACATTTTTCTGAGTAACTGATGGAGCGAAGATGTGGCCATCCCTTCAAATTAAGTGGGTACAGCCCTGTACTAATCAATAGCAACTGGTATCTGTGGTGTAATGGTTAGGCTCTTCGTCAATCAAGCAGAAGACCTGAGTTTGATCCCATGTGCATAGGAGCATCTGTGTCTTTCTGCTGGCATTTGTCCCACTTAACCCAAGTTGGCCCCGATAGGCAGGATCAAAGTAGCCTGTCTCTTAGATCATTTTACAGGGTTGCAAGGGGCAGAGAACTAATAATCAAAAGTAAACCCAAATCAAAATCACATGTAGCTACCTCAAACAAAAATTAGACTGACTAGAATAGCAGCTGCAATACAAAAACAGCCAGTCCTTGACATAAAAAAATATGATGTTAATTTTTACCATGCTTTCAGTCTCCACTTCTTTTCTGTTGATGCTTTTTTGTGGTGCCACTTCTTTCCTACCCAATCTTTTGGTTGGAGCCACACTTGTCCTGGGAAAGAAAACAATGCCAAACGTCAGAATGCAGGTCACAATATATAAAGGATTCGAAACACCAGCAAGCTCAGTTCACTTTCTAACTTTAAAAAAGCTCATACATCATAGTCACACTTCTTTTCTTTCATCAATCAGTATTTTAGTCAGTATCGTAACGTAAAGGCTTAAGGGTCTTTACTTTTCCAAACTATTATTATTCTCTATTTTAAAATGAAAATATTCACACCTTTCTCTATTCTCAAATTCTCTGCATGATGACGGAATGACATCTGTAGGAGCCATCCTTTGTTCACCTGAAAAGAAACATAAAATGATCAATAAAGCACTGTGATGAAATGAAATGGTTAGGCTCTTTGCCTATCATGCGGAAGACTTGAGATTGATCCCGTATTCGGACGATCTGTGTTTTTTTCCGCTGGGATTTTATCCCTCTTAGCCCAGGTTGGCATTGACAGGCAGGGTCAAGTAGTCTGTCTCTTAGATGACCTTACAGTGTTGCTGGAGACAAAACTGGTAACTAAATCAAACCAAGCGGACAAATTCCTCAAGCAAATGATATTGTCAAAAACAAAGGCAACCACTAAAGTTTTGAGGTCTTTCATTTAAACCAGGTCAGAAAAAATACAAAAAATTTACATTTCAAAGAAAAGAAAATTTGGGTGCACAGAGAACATTCTTTATAGTGTGAGGAAGAAGAAATAATAAAAAAAAAGAAGAAGAAAAAGTGGGGTGCATCTGTACCTATTTATTTCATTGCTTGTCCTGAACTATTCAGAGACCATTTCCTAAGGCCCTGGTAATTTTCCCTCTATTTCTTTGTATTGAAATCTCACCTAACATGAAATTCGACCCTTGGATAACATGTTCGATTCATCATTCAATGCTGCCCACCTCTATCTTATCTGAGCGCTGCCTCCACCGAAACTCTTGAACACTTCACACATCACAGGTGCCTTAAATCATATCCCTAGTCTCCTGCTCAAGCCTTTAGAGTTGGCTTTGGATTATTATGTTTTTTGTTGTTGTTTGTTCAGAGCTAGTTGTTTATAGAGGCTGGTTTTTGGGGTTTCATCCTTTCTTTGTGTGGCGACCTGTATTATTATAGTGTAACAGGTCGTACCGCCCAAGAATCTAAAAATTGATGTCGGATTATCGAACAGTTATTTTCTATATGATTATCATATTTGTTCCCTCTTAACCTATGTCGGAGTTGGAAGAGCGAATTGTCGGATTATTGAGACATAAAATAAAGGAAAAAATCTTGGCCCCGCTGATTGTGTCAGATAAGCAAATTTGTCGGATTATCGGCGCTCTACTGTATACCACAAAATACTAGGAAAGTACACTGCGGATCGGAGACTACTGTTTTCAAAGTCAACGCTGTGTCACTATCTTAATTACAATAGCCCCACAAGCCCATGGTGTTTCTAGACAGCAAACAGCAATCCTCCCCGACTCACAAACACCTTGCCTTTGTCTGGGATCCCACAAGGGCTTGTAAAAAATTGGGTTCAACAGATCCGGTGTTCGATGACTTCACCATTTTCGAGTCTGAGATGATTTGTTTAACCTGGTGTCTGCAGTGCTGGCTGCTCTTTATTCGACCCCATCTGCTGCGCTAGAATAAAACGAACCAGTACCGAGTGCTCGATCCAACACTACCATGTGGGCCTCAAACTCATGTCCTCTGGGCAGAGGCCGAAGGGCCTAATCATTACACTGTATACACCAGTTCTGAACCAAGGTCGCCAGTACAAAGTCTTTGCCTAAATGCACACTCCACTCAAATACATGCTTTTGTCCAACGACAGACTTTTTACTAAATAATTAGTGAGTGTATATGCACGGTACTTTGACTAAATGCTCTCTTCAATCCGGGAAGTAGACTATGAAAGGCTTGATAAAGTCAAAAGTTTTTATAGCAACTTAGATAGATAACAGCAAATGTCATCACAGAATCAAGTTTAGACAATTAAATAGGCTCTATGAGTATTTGGATATTGGCAAGGCTGCCCCTTGGGCAGCACAATGTGAGTGATGGACAGTGCTTTCACACTCCACTGTTAATGGGTACACGAGATTTCCGTGAGTCACATGCTTGGGTGACTAATATTTTTTATTGGTTGGCTATATCAGAAGTGTCCTTGAAGGTGAATAGATCTTTGTTGGAGGGATTTTGATCCCTCCAAAACGTGGGTCAATGTATGCCAACACAACCACAGGATGAGCATTGGAAATACGGAGTGTATTTGGAGTGAGAGAGAGTGAGAGAGAAACATGGGTGCATGCTTACAACAGTAGGCCTACCAATACCATATAAGTCTGGTTACATAGCTCTAAAATTATACTTTCCTTTTTGTGCCTGAGAGTGTTTGTGTGAGTGCAGATGTGTACACATGTGTGTCAAGGGCATAAAATTGTTCCGCAGCCTCCCCTTCAATTCTTTAAAAACTATGGTTCGCATGAATGCTCACTCAGCCTAAATGCAAGCTTTTTCGCCTTCCTGAGCACCTTGAATTTATGCAGAGACTACTGTACTTTCGAAACCCGTGAAGAAACAACTGGGCAAACAGAGCATTCTACGGATACTTACTTTTTCTGGCTTCTTGAGTCTTTTTCTTTTTGTCTTTATCAGGTGCAGGCTGGAATGTAACAACTGGTGTCTTGACTTTTTGCACTGGTTTTACAGGCGGGGTTTTAGGTGGAGGTTGCTCTGAACAAAATAGAAAACCCAGATCATGTTGGTCCCTCAGTTGCTTCATTGAGCTCATTTTGGAAAAAAAGCTGAAGAAAATCATTATGTAGACTGGCAGCAAAAATATTTACAAACACTAATATTATAATGATTCAACATGTATCTGAAACATGATGTTAATGAGATAAGTAAGATATGTGAAGCTTTGCAAAATGTTACTGAGAGATTATTTGGCTTTCCCACATTACTGGGAATGAAACTATTTATCTAATAAAGATATCAGACGAACACAAAATAGAAAGGTAATTTGTCTAAATTGAGGTTGCATGCGGGTGCTTGCTAGAAGCTAGAATGAAAATATTGATGCAACAAGGGCCAACTGAAGCAACTTACCCTTTGAAAATAATAATGCTCTCAAGACATTGTCCTAAAAGCATAGCAATAAATAGCACACCTCAATAAAACTGTTGTGCAACAATTTGGCATCAGATGACAATAACAGACAAATATTCATGTTTTCAAAATATTCCAATGATAACATAATTTGAAAAGGGAAAAAAATATCAAACCAAGTTTTCTATTCACTGTTGCAGGGTTTGAAAAATTGCTTTACCGAGGATTCTTTTTTTTCACTACAGCAAGTCCTCTCAGTGCAAAATTACGCAGCACATAAGATTATTGAAAAGCTAGTCAGAGAGTACAAAGAGCACCACAGCAACTCACTTAATGATAATAATAATGACCGCATTTATATAGCGCATATCCCCGCTTGAAGAAAGCAGGCTCTATGCGCTTTACAATCAATTATCATACTTACCTTTGGATTTCCTTTGATTGCCTTTAGTCACTGGATCAGCTGGTTTAGCTGCAGATGAGCTGTTATTCTTAGATTTCATTTTACCAAGAGATAAATTATCAGCACCTTGTTTGGTAACTTTCTCCACTGACGCAGCATCTTTGGCTTTGAGTTTGTCAGTGTTTTCTTGGCTGTTCTTGCTTCTCTGAGATCTCCGCAGTGACATGTTGTTATCTCCCCCTTCTTGCACCAAAGTATCAGGTTGTGAGGAGATGTCTGTGCATGCGTCACTGGCTCTGGCATCCATGTGGTGTTTTGTCATGTCTGTGCATTTGGCACTTGCATGCACTTTACCTTGAGGTTTCCTTGTAGCACCTTTTAAGTCCTCATGGGCGCCTGAATCATTTATTTTCTCCTTCACTGAGGACTCGCTTATGGCTGGCACATGTTTATCTTGATCACTAGGAACCACAGCATGTTTTGATTGTGTGCCACTTCTTTTACTGGGGACAATTCTATCTTTTTCTTTGGTGTGGTCCATATGTTTCTCATTTTGAGTCTTTTTACTTCTATCATTGTGAGCGTTTCTATCATTGTGGGTCTTTTTGCTTTTGTCATTGTGAAAATTCTTGTTTCTTTCCTCATGTTTTTGAGATGCAGATATTTCAGTCGCACCATTGTTTCCTTGCATTGTCTTAGGACTGTCACTGTCCTCCACAGTTATTGCAGCGTTTTTTCCCCCTTTTTTCTCTGTCTGGGTAGGACCTTTAGCCTGCTGCTCTTTCTTCTTCCCCTGTTTTGCATTAATAACTTGCCATGCGCTTTGTGTGCCTGACGTGATAGAGCTCGCTGGAGACGTCATCAGCTCGCAAGGCACGGACACTTTTGTCCCAGTCCTGGAGCTTTGTTGACTACCCTGCAATGTAACAATAAAAAAATTCTTTTATCTTCCATCAGTTTTTTGGTTTTGGTTTGGTTACCAGTTTTACGTCCCCTGCAACACTGTAAGGTCATTTAAGAGACGGGCTACTTCGA
>JAUKPP010254763.1:544-12344 GCA_032273245.1 Phyllaplysia taylori
GTCAGGAGTAGTTTTGACTTGATGAAGCTGTGCAAAGTCAATCAGCGTTGTCAGGAGTAGTTTTGACTTGATGAAGCTGTGCAAAGTCAATCAGCGTTGTCAGGAGTAGTTTTGACTTGATGAAGCATGTCACTCTCACACTAGTTTTGGGCATGATCTGGGGTGGGATTTTTTAAGACATTAGGAAATTAGGTCACCCTATGTTGTAAAATACACCACCATGTGTTATGGATCAACTGCCAAGAATTCATTGGCCAACTTCAAAGCCGATTTTCTCCCCTTTTTCATTTTTGCCTCAATGGTCGCTTGGGCATCCTTACCTAAAACAAATACACATGCCTAATTAATCTAGCCAGATAATGTTTTCACGATTTGAAAGGGAAACCAACAGGCTTTTTAGTTTTAGGTGATACAAAATGCTACTAACAATTCGTCTGATGTTTGTTTGAGTTTTACATCACTACCGACACTGTAAGGTCATTTCAGTTCCAGAAAGTAGATTAGGACAACAGTAACATGTGATAGAAACAAGTAAAAAGAGAAGACCACATCAAAGTGAAGACTGCTGTGTCAGTATTATACATGTACATATTATCATTGAGCGTTTCATCTCGCAATCTCATCTTTGCTTTGTTTGAAGCTTTTTTCATATAATATACATGTACATCGTCGTGGCAGAACTCTAAACAGCTAACTTGCTTTTTGCAAATTGTTAAGGAGAGTGAAAACAATTAACATCAAGGTAACCATGTATGCATTTTTTAGCTGATTAGAATCCATGCTGCTAACTCTTTGGATGGATCAATTTGTCAGAAAATTATGAATTATGTGATGTCAATTATTGTTTCACCAAAAAAAAAGAAATTTCACCAAACTCAGAATAAGCTTTTTAGAGTTTAGCAGTGACGATATGTACATGTATCACTAAATTTGATTGTGCGGCTCTGAATGCACATCATCATGTATAATGCAGCCTTTTAAGCAATGCTTGTTGTGGAAAACAAGAAAATCTGCTCTGTATTCTTACCATGTTGTCTGCAGTCAAGTTCTCTTGTGTTGAATTTCGATTCAGTTGATAATTATTTTGTCCTCAGTCTTATTAGTCTTAACCCTCCTTTGTCTTTTCAAAATGTTTAAGTTGAACCTGGGATGTGTTGATTTCATGGTCTGGTTTTCAAACCAAACATTGGGTCAACATGAGCTCACAATGGTGATATAAAACAATAAAAATGCTCTAACCATGGTGCTGTGGTGTGTCTTCACAACATCTCTTCCTTCCCCTCCCCTCTAGCGCCTTTGACTAAAATGCTTCGAGTGCTTTGCGGGATAAAGAAGTCAGTTGTATGTTTCCAGAGCTCACTGAATCCCATCACTACGACATCCCAGGCTGCTCATTGAACCCACTGGCCGCAAGCCAGAATGAGCGCTAATACCAAACCAATATTGTGTTTGTCTGTTGTGGTCTCCTCATTTTACCTCTTTCTATGTGTGCAACATTGTACATGTAGCTTACTTGCTCTTAATGTGTTGTCCGACTCTCTGGCACTGAATTGATATTTCAGCATTTGGGGGAGGAGGGTCATGATGATCTCCCCTTCATCTGTATTACCGGATATATTCTGTATTCTTTTCTTATGAAGTTGAATGAGTTTGGAGCGTGTGTGAATGACTTCGCATTCGATATTTCTGTTTAAATAAAAATGTATTTGAATTTCTTACTGCCCTGTTCTTTCTCGTATTTTAAGGATTTTTTTTTGGATTTCTGTGTATTGATTAGGTAATAGCTACTTTTCAAATATTTCATTTGACGCACTTCAAGGGTGGGTCCTTTGCTCTTTACTTTATCGGATCCATACTACTACTAAATACCGTATATATATTATTACATGTACATGTGCTTCTATTCAGGGAAGAGCATTCCCAGGATTTTTCTTTTATCCAGGAGGGCAAAGAATCGTGAGAACTTCGTTTTTCACTTTGGTTTAATGCTCCTTGCAGCTCTATACATGATTTATTAATATAAGATGAGAACAATTGTATTACTGGTATAACTTTAAAGGTGGGATCTCCATTTTAAGGTCCATCCCCAATGGTACAGGTTTTTGAGCCATGAAACCTCAAGAGAATAATTTTTGTAAATCCTTCTGGATTTGAACTCAGGACACCCACGCCCGGGGCTGTAGTAAAAAAAACCACCTATTAAAACACAAAAGTCTCATTCAGGTTTACTGAGGGTGGTTTACCATTCGGTCACAGGACTCCATGTGTACCGGTAACTAAGAGTATTGACCATCTTGCCAAACCGCTGGATTTTACTGTTTTAGTTTTAGCCTCCTATGCCTATTCCTGGTTACTACGTGTACATGTTCCGGTACTGCTTTACTATAACTCTCAGAAGGCCAGCCAGTTTCCAAGTTGAGAGTGAAAAATGCTACATGGATTGTGTCTGCCTACATGACTACTTAAAAGGACCTTCATGGACATACATGCCATGTAGGCTATGTTCATGAAGTCTTTTTTTTCCTTTTACCTTTAACTTTAACCAAAATATTGTTTCTTTATGTTAAACTGAACCTGATTTAGATGTTCAATGATCGTATATTATATACATGTACATGTGTACATCATGTGCCTGTCAGGTATAGCCAGAGATAATAATAAGTTTTTCGTGGCAAAAAAAAGAAAACAGCCAAGCTGACTGAATTCTCTGGTGAAGGCTTTCTGAGATATTATGGGTGTGCAATGCTGGTTGGAACCCTGGCAAGGATGCATAAAAATGTACATATATGTATGTATACATACGTGTAAGAGGGAAAAGAATAACCAGATTTCATAAAATAAAGGAAAGTCAATCATATGGAAGACTAAGTCACAAGTGTTGCACTCGCAATTAGGTTTTATTACCTCTTTTACAAAAATATAGGGTGTTTTTTTTTATATTGATCGATTCTAAACTGAAATACATGTAACTCAAAGACGGTAAGAGATAGAAAAATTCTGTTTTGAACAGATTAATTCTCATCCATTTAATTTTTTTCTGGTAAAAAAAAAATCACCGAATTTCATTGATGGACTGTGCCGTACCGTAAGCTTTTGCAAACAGACCCTGATTTCTAGCACGTAGAAATAATAATAAGTAGGTTTATATGGCGCCTAATCCCCGTGTTGGGGTTGGGTTCTAGGCGCTTTACATCGATAATACAGTCATACATAATGCGAAATCGTTCTCATAACTCATAGAAATCACCCACTCATACACTTACTACACACACCACTCTCATGCAGGTGAATAAATAGGCTCTCCTTCTCTCTCTCCCGCTCTCTCTCACTCACACACACAAGCACACACACACGCACACGTACACACACATACACAGGGAGACATACTTACTAAGATGCGTGTATAGCATAAGTACATGTACACGATTGGCACAAAATACCATAGAAAGGAGCATAGAGGGCCTACTCAGATGAACATGACCTCATCTACAATGGCAGGACAGGGCAATGATATTTATTAAACAGATGAGCTTCAAGATGTCTTTTGAAAGTATTTAAGTTGGTGGTTGATCTTAGCTCAGTAGGCAATGTGTTCCATACTAGTGGGCCGGAGAATGTGAAAGCCCTTTCGCCATTATATCTCCTTAGATGTGCACGTGGTGTTGAGAGCAGGTTTGAGCTGGACGATCTAAGACTTCTTGATTGACTGAGCACAGCAAGAAAATCAAATCCAAAACTCAACCAGAGCTTGGTATCGAAACTTGGTAGGGTGAATTGCTAAAGCAACAAGCATTGTGCCCATTTGATTAAAAAAGACAACTTCATGGACTGGATACCCGGGAAACATCCATCGCTCTCTAACTTCAAACCATAAAGCACTAATTTCTTTTTTGTATGACATAAAGCCAGAGATTAGCAGACATTATTCTGACATATGGAGAAACAATTTTAACCCCACTTTTTATTGCCTTACGATGGTTCCTAGCAGTCTTCTCTTTGGATTACCAGTGCTCTGCTTTGACGCTATGACCTAAAAATGGCCATGTTCCGCCAACTCCTTTTTAAAATGTCTTCTTTATCAACATAATCTTATAAATTATCCCAGACAAAACTTAAAATGGCAAGTGAATAATGTACATAAGACCGTTTTCTTCTATCTCTTCTTACCGTTTCAGTTTATTCCAGTTTAGAATCAATAAATATAAATTTATTTATTTTTAAAACACCCTGTATAACGTCATGAAATCTGGTCGTTCATTTTTAATCACCCTGTACTGTTGACTGTATGACTGTATGCACAGAATCAAATTGTTGTTCTGGTAATTTTACTTTCTGTTCATAGTCCACTCTGTCTTGTCAAAGAAGAAGAAGAAAAGAGCTACCACTCAGTAAAAAAACAAGTACAGTCGAGTCCGCTTTATTTGAAGTAGTTGGGATGAAGCAAGCACATCCAATTATCCGAGTTCGAATTACGCTTCAAAGCAAGGGAAAGAGAGAATCGCAGAGCACACCATCCACCTTGACCTTCTTGAAGCGTTTCATGGCCCATGTATGTATTATAATAAAAAAAATATCACCAGACGACAAAACTGAATGAAATCAAAGTGTCAAATCATATTATAGGGCTACATCGGGTCGAACTGTGGCAGATCCCATAATCCGACAAACTCGATAATCCCACACTTTTGCCGGGGACGGACTGTGTCGGATTAACGGCGCTCTACTGTAGTGTAATTGATGACAATACTGACAGCCAATGACCCATGCATTCAACCATGTGGTCTGGTCAAAGATGATCCGCTGGACTCAGGCTCCAATTCGAATTAAGCAGATTTTTTGTAGGCAAGGCTTTTGGTATGGTAATTCGAATTATGCGATTATATTTAATGGAGACAAAGAAGGGAAAAATCATTTGTCTGACATTGATTCGATTTAAAAGAAAATTGAATTATTAGAGTTTGAATTAAGTGGACTCCACTGTACCACGTGTAGGCCTACATTATACAAGCATAATGACTTGATAAAGGGAGGGACCATTGAAAGGGCAAAAACTGTGTAAGTTGTGCACCAAGTTCAAGTAAACTTAAAAAAGATGAACAAATACGGAAATTACATTATACATGTACACTGTACATGTATAATATGACATGGCTGTCTTTTGGTACAATTTATTCTACTTGGTTTGAACAAGACATGATCAATCTCCACTGGAACTTGATCTGATCATTCATTGATCAAAGCTTGCAGAATAAATATAAAATGACGGCCGTGGCATTTCCAATACATGTTGTGCAGTCATTTATTAGTTTGATTAGGTTTTTGGCTCAATGTCCCTTGCAACACAATTGGAAGGTCATTTAAGGGACGGGTTATCTCAACCAGCCTGTCACTGTCCGGACCAACCCAGGCTGAGAGGAACAGGCCCAGCGGAAGAACAAAGTTGAAAGATACTGAATCAAACAAACTGCCCTGTTTGAGCCTCGAACTAGTCAAACTCGCATACTCTGTAAGACAAAGAGCCTAAACATTACATTTGCAGTCAAGGATCAAATCTCTCACAAACTATGATACTCCACTCAAACACAAGTATTCTGTGCCTGGCTGCTATTTCAATTTTACTCTAGAGATGGACAGAGTGAGAGAGAGAGATGCATTTCCAGGGACCAATAAATGAAATGTGGTTATAATCCAAACATGGCTCACCAAACCCTGTGTCCATTTGGCTACATGAGGGTGGTTCCAATATATATCCAGAATCTGGACTTATCTTGGTTTTCAATGCAAGCTGACTCAGATGTTGCATAAATTTTGTCAGTCAAGGTTCATCTGTTGGTAGGTTTCACAGATTGAAGTGTGCAAAGGAAAAAAAGTCTGACAAAAATACATGTACCGGGTACGTATTTGAGCACAGCATGTCTCCGTATGGCATGCATTTAGGCAGAGAGTGTTGTATAAGGACTTGATCCTTCCCGTTTCAATTCTTCAAAGCTAAAATTATCAATTAAATGAAAAGAAATATAAAAAAATTCAGACAATCCAAATTTATCCAGCTGTCCATGATAATGCAGTGTTTATTTCTGATACAAAATGAATTACGGTACAAAAGTATTTGGCTTTCACATTCATCCTAATAACATGTGTGTAATTATATACACAGTGGACCAAAAATAGTATCAATAAATACCAATGACGTAGAACCTGCAGTCAACGTTAGCAAAGAGCAAAGGTGACACAAACTTAAAACACAAACGTGTGGTATGATAATACTTGCTTAAAAATACTGATGACAAATGGAAGTTTTGAGTAGTTTACATCATGAGCAGATGTGAGTAGCAATGTTCTATAAGACTAGCAAACTGCTTTTATAAAATTAAAAACATTTGACAAGTTGCCATCCCTCAAGTATAAGCCTAGAATGAATGAGTTACTTTTTTAAAAAGTTCAGATGGTCCATTACTGACACTGTTTGTATTGTCATTGATTGTTTTCACAATTCAGTCTGACAACTGACTATGGCAAAAGCTGGGAATGAGAGAGGCCCCTTGGCATGTCACCTGCCAAACTGAGGCAGATTGTCACAAAGAACACGGTAAAGTATAGGAGTGGGAATAAGAGCAGTATTGAGAAAATAACAGAGCATGCAGGTGTGGGATAAGATATAGACCTATGTGCATTGAGAAAGCAGATATGTGAATACAGATATATGACCTACAGTTATGAGAAACAAGAATGCTGCTTGAAGAGTACAAACATTAGCCCAGCAAAACAATAGTTCACCAGTCATGTACAAACACAAAAATATGTACTGGAGTTCACTCATTCAATCTTTGTAAACAAAGTATGGATTCAAATTGAATGTGATCAACTTGTAACACATACATACTCCAGAATGAAAGTGATGGTCAATAAAAATTCTATGCCTTTGTCCGTCTATGCTTTCAGTAACATTAACACTACATTGGCTGTATGAGATGGTATCAGATTTAGGTCACACCCATTGCACATTAACAGTAAGCAGCACAAGACATACCCGTACTACGTGGGCAGAACATAAAGAGATTTGAAAAAACAACTGCATAAGGACATTACAAGACAATTCAGCTTCAAAACAAATCAGGTGGGACTTATGTAAAAATCTTGAGAAAAGTCTGGTCACGGCTTGGACTTGCTTACCATTACAAAAGCAAACATTAGTGGACAGAGGTTTTGTCACTCAGAAATTTTTTTAAAAGAGACGCTTGGTGCAAGCAAGAACAAATGAATCGCAAGCAAATCCAATCATTTAGAAGTATAAATGGGTGATCAAAGACAAGGTGCATAAAAAATAAAAAAAATCATGACCATCAAATGAATTTCAAAACACCATCTACTTGGATGTTCGTCAAGCAAATCAAGTTTTCTTTCATTTACCAAAAAAACCTACAGCTGCACTTGCTATTTCCAGTATAAAATTCAGTAGGCCTATTCTTAATGGACAATATTGCACTTGAACAAGGTCATGAATTAAGTAGATGGCATAGATAAAATTCTTTAAGTGAAAAACATTGCCCTAAACAATGCATGCAGATGACAGCAATAGTCAAATACATCATATCTTTCAAGCAATGAGGGGGAAAAAGGTAGAAATGAAAAAACAAAATCATTATTATCATAGAATACCTTATAAAGGATGAAATACACTTCAGTAAACATACAATTTATAACAATCATCTTCTTCATTACATTGGTCAGTCTGTGTGATATCAACTGACAAAACAGCATGTAAATCAAATATGGCTCCTTTTAGCAGTCTGCATCTTTCGAGAAACTGAACCAACAATGGAATGACGTCTCAAGGCTATCAAAAGTGTAGCCCTGATGAGTTGTTTGATTGGTCAGGGAAAACGAGATGCAGCACTCCCTGAATGGCCCACCCAGTTATGGGGAACTGACGCAGGACTCAACACTCCTAGCACTGTTCTAATAATGCTAAGTGCCTGGCAAAGAAGCTACTGAAGTTTCTCTCGTTTTGATTGCCCAACACTTGATGCGGCCAGCTCCCAAGAGATGGATACCTTGACCACAGGGCCACACAGGCATTTTACCTCATCAGTGTATTGCATTAGTTAAAAGACTTCTTTGATCTTGAGTGGCTCACAATAGACAATGCACCATGGCAAAGATAAAACAGCATTAAGTCAGTGGTACACACATTCATTTTCCATACCGGTACCAATAGTAATGTAACGGAGAGAGACATAAAAAATCCAATAAGTCTTCATGCAATTTTTTGTGACTGGTATCTGGCGAGAACTGTCACTGGGCATACTAAAGGTAAAGTAGACCTACTTATTTACTTTATACCATTCTTACTTGGCTGTGCATTTTCATGTGCTAATAGTCCCGGAGTCATAACTTTTGAGAAATAAACCAAAATGATAATGTTGGGATTAAACAGGTAGACTAAACACTTTGTAAGTTTTCAAAACGGAATGTAAAAGCCAAAGCAAAACTAGAAGTATTGATGGTTGGAGTTAATGCTTATGTCTTAATGCAAGTGCAAGGTTCTGTGGGTAGTTGCTCTTGAAAGGTGGACAAAAACAGAGTAAAAATGATGACAGAGAGATTAAAATCCAAGCACTATAGAGACCCTGCTTCCAAGGTGGCAAAACTGAATTTGAAGTAATCATACACAAAACAATAGGTGTATTTGATATTATTCCTATCCTATGATAACAGCCGACAGGACATTCACAATATATTTACAAAAGGGGTATTTTGGCTAAAAACGCAATATGAATTTTCAATATGTACAGGATTCTTTTTTCATTTTATCCATTGTTGTTCAAGTTAACAAAAACCTGGAAAAAAAAGTGTTTTCTGAGAAAACATGACTACTTTCCACGTTTGATTGGCATTATGATACCTAGGTCACTGCCATTAAGGAAAACTTTCTCCCTTCCACCTCTCCCCGTTTGCCTCTAGCCCACAGATTCCCTGGGTCATGTCTGCGTTAAGATTGTCCTGTTAGTCTGTTTGGCTCACCGCTCATCATGCACAACCAACAAAAAGCACAAAAGTGAAACACATTTCACAACTCTAGATAGACTACACACCTGGCATGACCAAGATAAGATAGTTCAAACCACATATACCTTTTATGAACTATTCAAGTTCAAAATGAATCCCCTTGTACAACTGATTCTGAACCCCTCATACCACTGATTCTTATCTTGGAATGACTTAAGAGCAACAAATTGGCAACATTTTCCCCCTCCCCCCTTTCTCCCGCCTCATATACCGCTAACCATACCTACTCTTGGAATATGAAGTGGGTGAAACCAGTCGAAACGATCATTTAAAAGCTGATATTTCTCACATTCTTGAGCCAGATGACCACATGTGGTAATGATTGGACTTCAGAGTGGATGTTAATGATAGCAACAAACAAACTGAGAAAGGTATGAGATATGTGTAAAATATTTCACACATTCCATTATGCTTGATTTGCCAATAGAAAATGTACTGCCTTTCTTTTCACAGGTGCTGATGAGTCTTTGGGGCAATTAGAGCTATCCTCCGCTTGTTGCATCAAAGCACAGAAAGTGTTTTCTGTAATGTGTCCATTCTGGTGAAGACATTTCAACCACACAAATAGCCCCTCAAAGGATTGTGCTAAATTATTCATTAACTATTCTTCATCCGTGACTTATCAGAAAAACTAATGAGCTAAAAGTAGACTGGAAGTCTATTGCTTTGTGGTGGGCACTGGTTCCTTCTTAGCTGCTCCGCTGCCAACCTGGTTCATGAGATGCAGCCAGACGTCTGACGCTTGGTCCAGTCCCGACTGCAGCAGATCCACTAGACTTTTCTGAGCTGCTGCCAGACGTGTCCTCAACAGGCCCATGTTTGGAAATGCCTGCTTCTTGAAGTCTTCCAAACTGTAGACGACACAAAAATTGTTAAATTGATCACCTAACAGAAACAGCCGAGGAATTTTATCAAGTCTGTCGACCCAACCCCAGCACATGGAACTAGACCTTGAGACTCGATAGTACGTCAGTGACAATTGCGTACCTTATCTAAACAATAAGAATAGGAAACAATTATATCGGTCACATTTTTATACACCTTTGAGAATCACATAGGCACCCTCCAATCAATAATTTCGGCTAGGATCTCTTTTGCCAGAGATCCCACCTTTTCTTTGCTCCCAAGCATCAGGATCTAAGGCAGAAACTACCCTATCTTGACTCTTATTCAAGACAGATAAATCCTTTTTTTTAAGGCAAGACAAATAAATATTAATAGGCTTTAATGTATAGATCTAATAATGATTTTACACGGCCTAAAAGTGTCAAACCCTTATTTCTTCCTGTCGCATTAAGTCGTACTTACTCTACAAATTTTTCCACAAAGAGGAAGACGGCTGCAATGACGGACACAATGAAGAGGACGATGACAGCATAGTCTGCCACCTTCCACACAGCGCTGCGCGGGGTGTTGTCATCTTCTCGCACTGGACGCTGTTCGTTGTGTACTCGTTGAACCTCCAACTTTTCCCGTGCTGCCACTGTGGATGACCTTAGGACTCGACCCCTCACCTCACCCTCAGGCTGTTTCTGTCATCAGGAGAAAAACACTAGTTGTGAAAATTATTCTGGCGACTTCATAACAATGAAATTGTATAAATGGTTTGAAGTTACTGTCATAAAATGTCTCCAAAGAAATAGAAATGGTCCAAGTCGAAGTATGAGGACTTAAGTATTTTGCTCAGGCTTACAAATTCTATAGAAACCAGCATGGAACAACATACACAAAAGGTTTCAAATAGCTTTTTTACCACTTTTGGATCTTTCTTAGTACAATAAAACTCAGATATAGAGAGATGGTCAGGACCAGCCCAATGTCCTTATTATTTCCAAGGTCTCGTTATATTAAAGAAGTTTCAGTAGTGAGGATAAACAGGGGATGTACCCTGGGCAACATTTTGGGGAGCCCTAATCTGGCTTATAATTTAGTTTTCATCACATTGATGTGATATAGATATATAATAAGATTTCCTTTCTGAAGCCATAGGGTGCAATCACTTGACACTAACGCTGTGGCCACTGTCTGAGCATGCAAGGCTTGCCTTATTAATAGTTGACCTTAGAACATGATGTTTTTCGTGATAATCAGTGTATAGGCCCAGTCAATTCGCATCGCACATGCATGAAGCAAGTTCGGGCTGGGAGGGTCTTGCATTACGCTAAGAGTACTATCACTCAGTATCAACCTGTACCACACATGGCATGTCCGGAACTGAGAATGCGTCAACAGGTAAAAGACTCCCCTCTCTTGCATAAGTGCAGTCCCTATGGTGTAACACCAATGACACTGCTTGCACAATGAGCTTGGCCTGGCCATCTCAAGTACATGACGTCTTCCTTACATGGGCCTAAGTTTGTTCGTTCAAATAATTAGACCCGGGCTTCATTATCTATCTATAACCGAGGTTGCAACTCTCGAATATCTCGTTATATTAATAAAGAGGGAAAAAAACAGGTATTTTATATTATCTCGTTTTAACCAAAGTCTCAATATATCCGAGTTCCACTGTAGGGCAATTCTCCACGAACTGTTCACAAGGGGCAAAATTTAAAAACTGGAGTATTGCCTATTTGATGATTCAGGGTGCTAATTTAATGTCCCAATGCTCACTTTCCTAATGAAGCAACTCAGTTTATTCCCCCAAAGTATTCTTTTTCGCACTAAGAAGGTCGTCACCAATTTCATATTCAAAGAAGTAAAAAATTCCTCCTTTCATCATTTAACCCAC